>JAJLVZ010000002.1:307564-353015 GCA_030570575.1 [Candida] sp. | reverse complement strand
AGTATGCTGATCATCAAGGAGATCAAGGTCAATACGCTGATCAAAATTATGATCAGGGCCATTATGATCCAAACCAAGGACACTATGCTGACCAAGGTCCATATGATCAGTACCAACAAAACCAATACGAAGACCCAAACGGCCAAGGTGCATACTACAGTGATCCAAACCAAGCTTCCTCTGCAGAAGGTTTAAATCAGCAAGGTTACTACGATCCACAAAATGATGCATCTTATTACTCTCAAGGTTATGATCAAGGATATGGACAAGACGCGTATTACGACCAGCCAAGAGGTGGTTACGGCAACGAGCAGGAAGATTTTTCTGACTTCAGTTATGGTCCAAACGCGCCAGGAACCCCAGGTTATGATTCTTATGGCACTCAGTACACACCATCTCAAATGAGTTATGGTGCCAGATCATCAGGTGCTTCTACCCCTATTTACGGATCCAATGGTGGTTTTGACCCTTCTGCCATTGCTGTTGCTTTACCAAATGACCCTTATCCTGCTTGGACTGCAGACCAGCAAGCACCATGCTCAATCGAACAGATTGAGGATGTTTTCATTGATTTAACCAACAGATTTGGTTTCCAAAGAGACTCAATGAGAAACATGTTTGACCATTTCATGACTCTTTTGGACTCAAGATCCTCAAGAATGTCTCCTGCTCAAGCTTTATTATCTTTACATGCCGACTATATTGGTGGTGATAGTGCGAACTATAAAAAATGGTACTTTGCTGCTCAATTAGATCTTGATGAGGAAATTGGATTCAGAAATATGCAATTAGGTAAGTTATCAAGAAAGGCAAGAAAAGCTAAAAAGAAGTCAAAGAAAGCAAGAAAAGCTGTTGAAGAAGCTGCTGAATCTGGTAACACCGAAGAAATCTTGAAAAACTTGGAAGGTGATACTTCTTTAGAAGCTGCTGATTACAGATGGAAGGCTAAAATGAACAGTTTAACCCCATTGGAACGTGTTCGTCATATTGCACTTTACTTATTGTGTTGGGGTGAAGCAAATCAAGTTAGATTCACTTCTGAGTGTCTATGTTTCATTTACAAATGTGCCTTGGACTATTTGGATTCACCAGCTTGCCAACAAAGAGTTGAGCCAGTTCCAGAAGGAGACTACCTTAACAGAATTATCACTCCATTATACCGTTTCATTAGATCTCAAGTTTATGAAATTGTTGATGGTCGTTATGTTAAACGTGAACGTGATCATAACAAAATTATTGGTTATGATGATGTCAATCAATTATTCTGGTACCCAGAAGGTATTTCCAAAATTGTTTTTGAAGATGGTTCAAGATTAGTGGATTTACAACCTGAAGAACGTTACGTTAGATTAGGTGAAGTTGTTTGGGACATGGTCTTCTTCAAAACCTATAAGGAAACTAGAACTTGGTTACATTTGTTAACTAATTTTAACCGTATTTGGGTTATCCATGGCTCATTCTACTGGATGTATATGGCTTACAATTCTCCAACTTTATACACCAAAAACTATCAACAGTTGGTCAACAACCAGCCTTTAGCTGCTTATAGATGGTCTTCTGCAGCTTTAGGTGGTACTTTTGCTGCTTTTATTCAATTGTTAGCAACTATTTGTGAATGGTGTTTTGTTCCAAGAAATTGGGCTGGTGCTCAACATTTATCTCGTCGTTTCTGGTTTTTGGTTGGAATCTTTGCAGTTAACTTAGGTCCAATTATTTTTGTTTTCTGTTATGATCCATTAACTGTTTACTCCAAGGCTGCATTAGCTGTTTCAATTGTTATGTTCTTTGTTGCAGTTGTTACAGTCGTGTTCTTCTCAGTTATGCCATTAGGTGGTTTATTCACCTCCTATATGAAACGTTCATCAAGAAAATATGTTGCTTCCCAAACTTTCACAGCTTCTTTTGCTCCATTAGTTGGTATTGACATGTGGATGTCCTATTTACTATGGGTAACTGTCTTTGGTGCCAAATTATCAGAATCTTATTTCATGTTGATTTTGTCATTAAGAGATCCAATTAGAAACTTATCAACCATGACAATGAGATGTGTTGGTGATTATTGGTGGGGTGCTGTTCTTTGTAAACAACAAGCCAAAATCACTTTAGGTTTGATGTATGCAACAGATTTTATTTTGTTCTTCTTGGATACTTACATGTGGTACATTGTTTGTAACACAGTTTTCTCAGTTGGTCGTTCATTCTATTTAGGTATTTCAATTTTGACACCATGGAGAAATATCTTCACAAGATTACCAAAGAGAATTTACTCAAAAATTTTGGCAACTACTGATATGGAAATCAAATATAAACCAAAAGTTTTGATCTCACAAGTTTGGAATGCAATTGTCATCTCTATGTACAGAGAACATTTATTAGCAATTGATCACGTTCAAAAACTATTATATCATCAAGTTCCATCTGAAATTGAAGGTAAAAGAACTCTTAGAGCTCCAACATTTTTTGTTTCACAAGATGATAATAACTTTGAAACTGAATTTTTCCCAAGAAATTCAGAAGCTGAACGTCGTATTTCATTCTTTGCTCAATCATTAGCCACTCCTATTCCTGAACCATTACCAGTTGATAATATGCCAACATTCACTGTTTTAACTCCTCATTACTCTGAAAAGATTTTGTTATCATTAAGAGAAATTATCAGAGAAGATGATCAATTCTCCCGTGTTACCTTATTAGAATATTTGAAACAACTACATCCTGTTGAATGGGATTGTTTTGTTAAGGATACTAAAATTTTGGCTGAAGAAACTGCTGCTTATGAAAATAACCCAGATGAAAAAGACGAAAATGGATTAAAATCTAAAATTGATGATTTACCATTTTACTGTATTGGTTTCAAATCAGCAGCTCCAGAATATACTTTAAGAACACGTATCTGGGCTTCATTAAGATCACAAACTTTATACCGTACAGTTTCTGGTTTCATGAATTATGCTAGAGCTATCAAATTATTGTACAGAGTTGAAAATCCAGAAATTGTTCAAATGTTTGGAGGTAATGCAGAAGGTTTAGAAAGAGAATTGGAAAAAATGGCTAGAAGAAAATTCAAGTTCATTGTTTCAATGCAAAGATTGACCAAATTCAAACCAGAAGAATTAGAAAATGCAGAATTTTTATTAAGAGCTTATCCAGATTTACAAATTGCTTACTTAGATGAAGAACCACCATTAGTTGAAGGAGAAGAACCAAGAATTTACTCAGCAATCATTGATGGACACTGTGAAATTTTAGAAAATGGTCGTCGTCGTCCTAAATTCAGAGTTCAATTATCCGGTAACCCAATTTTAGGTGATGGTAAATCTGATAATCAAAATCATGCATTAATCTTTTACCGTGGTGAATATATTGAATTAATTGATGCTAATCAAGATAACTATCTAGAAGAATGTTTGAAGATTAGATCTGTCTTAGCTGAATTTGAAGAATTGAATATTGAACAAACTAATCCATATGCACCAAACTTGAAATTTGAAGAACAAACTAAGAATTTCCCAGTTGCAATTGTTGGTGCAAGAGAATATATCTTTTCTGAAAACTCTGGTGTTATGGGTGATATTGCTGCAGGTAAGGAACAAACCTTTGGTACATTATTTGCAAGAACAATGGCTCAAATTGGTGGTAAATTACATTATGGACATCCTGATTTCATCAATGCAATTTTCATGACTACAAGAGGTGGTGTTTCCAAAGCTCAAAAAGGTTTACATTTAAACGAAGATATTTATGCCGGTATGAATGCTATCTTAAGAGGTGGTAGAATCAAACATTCTGAATACTTCCAGTGTGGTAAAGGTAGAGATTTAGGTTTTGGATCAATTTTGAATTTCACAACCAAAATTGGTGCAGGTATGGGTGAGCAAATGTTATCAAGAGAATATTACTACTTAGGAACTCAATTACCATTAGATAGATTCCTATCATTCTACTATGGTCATCCTGGTTTCCATTTGAATAACTTGTTCATTCAATTATCTTTACAAATGTTTGCTCTAACATTGGTTAACTTGAACTCTTTAGCGCATGAATCAATTATTTGTATTTATGACAGAAACAAGCCAATCACTGATATTTTATATCCAATCGGTTGTTACAACTTATCACCAGCAATCGATTGGGTCAGACGTTATACATTATCTATTTTCATTGTGTTCTTCATTTCATTTGTTCCAATTTTTGTTCAAGAATTGATTGAAAGAGGTATCTGGAAAGCTGTTCAAAGATTTGCACGTCATTTGTTATCATTGTCACCAATGTTTGAAGTTTTCACTGGTCAAATTTATTCAAGTTCTTTAGCTAATGACATTGCTGTTGGTGGAGCTCGTTATATTTCAACAGGACGTGGATTTGCAACTGCTCGTATTCCATTTTCCGTGTTATACTCAAGATTTGCAACTTCTGCCATCTATATGGGTGCAAGATGTATGATTATGATCTTATTTGGTACTGTTGCATATTGGCAACCGGCTTTACTATGGTTCTGGGCCTCGTTATCTTCATTGATTTTTGCTCCATTTATTTTCAATCCTCATCAATTTGCTTGGGATGATTTCTTCATTGATTACAGAGATTTCATTAGATGGTTATCCAGAGGTAACAACAAATGGCACAGAAACTCATGGGTTGGATATGTTCGTATGTCCAGAGCACGTATTACTGGTTACAAACGTAAAGTTTTGGGAGTTGAATCTGAGAAATCAGCAGGTGATTTTTCAAGAGCTCATCGTTCAAATGTTGTCTTTGCAGATGTTATTCCAACCGCAATTTACGCAGCTGGATGTTTTATTGCATTCACATTTATCAATGCGCAAACTGGTGTGAGAGACACTACAACTGTCAACTCGGCATTACGTGTTATTATTTGTGCATTAGCACCAATTGTTGTTGACATGGGTGTGTTATTCTTATGTGTTGGATTATCATGTTGTTCAGGACCATTGTTTGGATTATGTTGTAAAAAAACTGGATCAGTTATGGCTGGATTTGCACATGGTGTTGCCGTTATCGTTCATATTGCTTGTTTCATTATTATGTGGGTTCTAGAAGGTTTCAACTTTACAAGAATGTTGATGGGTGTTATTACCTGTATCTATTGTCAAAGACTTATCTTTAAAGTGATGACAGTGTTGTTATTGACTCGTGAATTCAAAAATGACAATGCTAACATTGCGTTCTGGACTGGTAAATGGTACGGTAAAGGAATGGGATGGATGGCATGGACTCAGCCTTCAAGAGAATTTGCAGCTAAGGTTATTGAATTATCTGAATTTGCGGCAGATTTTGTTTTAGGACATGTTATTTTGTTCTGTCAGTTCCCATTTGTTTGTATCCCATTGATTGACAGATGGCATTCTGTCATGTTATTCTGGTTGAAACCATCCAGACAAATCCGTCCACCAATCTACTCATTGAAACAGGCTAAATTAAGAAAGAGAATGGTCAAGAGATACTTGTCACTATTCTTATTGGTGTTGATTATTTTTGCAGCATGTATTGTTGGTCCAGCAGTCGCATCAAGCCATGTTCCAAAAGACATTGGTAGCTCATTAACCGGTGCGTTTGCCAATATTGTTCAACCAAGAGGTTTGAACCATAACGATACTGGTGACAACGCAACCGGCTTGTCTGGTTTCTATGCTTCCACCCCATCCCTATCAACATGGTCCACCAAAGCATAATCTAAACCATTATTCACTCACATACTCAACCCAACTTTACTCAACACAAAACTTTTGTACATTAAATATTTATTTTTATCAGGAACAATTTCTCAAGATAAAGAAAAGTTACAGCAGATAATTGTGTCGTGTGGTGTGGTGGTTTGTGTTTAAACTGTCATTAAAACGGGGGTCTTATATAACTGCAGCTTAAACTAGCCACACAAACACACACTTTTTTGGATTTTATATTTTATTTTCATTTCATACTTTATTAAATCTGTGTAGCACTTTGTATCGCATAAATATGTGCAAAAGTTGACTCATCTGCAACCTCGAACCTATGCTCTTTTCACCAAGTTTGTCACTTACCAAACCCATTGGGTTGATACACCTCGTTCAGAACTTTTCTGCAACTGATATATCCTATACTGTGAGATTTTAGTATGTTAGTCGGTCTGAATCAAAGCTTAATCAGCTTACATTTCATACTTCACCAGGGGAGGCGTTGAGCCAATCAATAAACTGAGAAATAATAAAATTAATAAAATTAAGGTATAATGTCAGTAGTAACTATCAACTGCATTGGGGTATCTGTCATCTGTTAAACAGGTTAGTTTCTGTAATGACAAAAACATAGTTGACTGAGCTGGTTTCAATAAGTTTTGTATTTATTGATGGTTAGTTTAGCGTCTGCCATGAAGATGCCTTTGATTATAGAGGGTGCTGGAAATGAGAGCACTCAGCGCTTTCTTTTGGAATTGTCAGCAGTCATTGGGTACTAGATGCTACTAGTATCAGATAGTATTGAATGCCGCTTCAACAGTACACCACATCAGAAGTATGGAATATCAAATGGCATGGACTAACAGGTTTTGGATAAGTTATACTGAATTCAGTATTGAGTCTTAGCTGCTACTGAGCATCCACTGTGGTATGGCATTAACCGTCAACCGGTATTGAACTATTGAATAAAGATGCTACTATTACATGAGATGCTATTCATACTACAAGCGTTGGTTTAAATTGCATTAACTTATTGCTGTTTGAGACAGGACTATTTAAGCTGTTCACCGTCTTGCTAGAAGTTTCAGGCCATGAACAGGTCTTGGCTGGCACCAGCTCACAGACACCGACAAGAATAAAGAAATAATGAGGTTAGATAACTGAGTTTGCCCTCTTCTTTTACTATACCAAGGAAAACTCCATTCGCTTCAACGCAGGTGTTCCCAATCGCTACAAGCTACCTGGGTGGCTCCGAGGAAGTGCTGAAAAAAGTATGAGCCTCAATAACGAGAAATAGGAATCATTCAAGGCCAAGCTCAGCTTGCAGAAGGGCAGCTGGAACCAGCTTGAGCAACATCAAAGGAACAAAGAAGCACTGTTCATGTCCATTACTGAAGCTCTATCAATCAAAACTTTGTGTAGCTTTGTGTAGCTGTGTAGCTTTGTGTAGCTGTGTAGCTTTGTGTAGCTGTGTAGCTTTGTGTAGCACTTTGTGTCACTTTTTCGCACTCTTTCACTTTGTGTTACACACTTTGTGCATGCTTATAACCACCTGTGTGGGCAATTGCTTTCTTCTTCTCCAACACACCAACCATAAGCAGCCATGATTATTAAGCACACGCTCTGGCAGGCTCTTATCAATATTATTTCCGTTTTAGGGAATTCAACAGTTGCATCAGGCAGCGGCACCACGCCAGCAGTCACCACGTTTGGCAACAAGTTCTTCAGCGGCGGCAAGCAGTTCTTCATCAAGGGCATTGCATACCAGCCTAGCAAGGCGGGCAATGACGATATCTTTGCGATGAACATGGACGGGGCCAGGTTCATAGACCCGATGGCTGAGCCCGCCATCTGTCTCAGAGACTTGCCATACTTGCAGAAGCTAGGCGTCAACACAGTGCGGGTGTACTCAATAGACACCGACAAAGAGCACGATATCTGCTTTGGCGAGTTTGCTAAGGCTGGGATATACGTGCTAGCAGACTTGAGCGAGCCCGAGACGTCCATTGTGAGGGAGTCGCCAACCTGGGACCTTGCCATCTACGAGCGGTACTGCAGGGTTGTGGACTCTTTGGCCAGGTACCCGAACGTGTTGGGCTTCTTTGCCGGCAACGAGGTGACCAACGACATCACAAACACCGACGCCTCGCCGTTCGTCAAGGCGTCCATCAGAGACGTCAAGCAGTACATCCGGGCCCAGGGTTACCGGGCCATTCCCGTGGGATACTCGACAAACGACGACGCGGCCACCAGGCAGAGCATGGCGGACTACTTTGCCTGTGGCAGCAACACAGACGACTTGGCCGACTTTTACGGCATCAATATGTACGAATGGTGCGGGTACTCAACGTTCTGGGCCAGTGGGTACCGCGAGCGCACCGCAGAGTTTAAGGAGTACCCTGTTCCAGTGTTCTTTTCTGAGTTTGGGTGCAACACCAAGCGTCCACGCCCGTTCACAGAGGTTGAGGCCTTGTACAGCAGATTGATGACGGACGTGTGGTCCGGGGGCATCGCGTACATGTACTTTGAGGAGCCCAACCAGTACGGGGTGGTGCAGGTGAGTGCCAGTGGCGGTGCCAGTGCCAGTGGTGGTCCTGAGACGGTGGTTACTGAGTTGCAGGACTTTAAGTACTTGCAAGAGCAGTTTGCAAAGGCTGCACCGCAGGGTGTGGCACTAGAGGACTACAAGAAGAGAGCAGCTACAAGCAGACCACTAGAGAGTGCCTGTCCACTTAACACAGACACCTGGAGGGCGTCCACCGCGGTGCCAGGGACCCCAGATGCCGCCAAATGCTCGCTCATGGCGCAGGCCGCAGACTGCCAGTACAACACCCGCAGCAAAAGCAACCTCACTGCGCTCATGGAGTACGCTTGTGGCACGGTGGACTGCTCCGCAATCACTGGGGACGGCACCACAGGCCAGTACGGGGACTTTGCAGACTGCTCGCCTGCCCAGAAGGCCTCGTACGTGTTGACGAAGATGTGCCTGGAGAAAGGTGCAGCCTGCGACTTTGCAGGCTCTGCAGTGCGCAACACCAACAAACTTGGCCTGGACCAGCTCCAGAACGCCACCACACTCGCGGGCGAGCCTGTGCTGGAGCTCTTGCACAGGCACTGGGGCCGCCTTGGTAGGGGCACCCTGGTAAACCCTGGTAGGGCCACTCCCGCTGCTGGGGCGAATGCGTCGTACGCGCAGCACGAGAGGGCCGCGCGGACCGCCACCAGCGGCGCGCAGAACGCGTTCTACACCAACATTGTGTCCACCATGGGCCTCTTGATGGTGCTCGTCATGTTATCGCCGTTCTTCGAGTGATTAGTAATATATCATGTAATGCAGTACACACTATGTCAGTGGTTATGTAAGCTGTTGGTGCCGGCTCATCTGGAGGCGCCAAGTGGGTCCAGTGCGTGTGGGCGCTCAGTTCTTGCCCCATTTCACCCCCAAAAACCCGCCGTTGTTGAGGTTCAGGCCCAGGTTCGCGCTAGGCGGTTTAGGTGGCTGCACCAGGTAGTATCTCTTCTCGCCCGGCACGTCCAGGTAGATGTACTTGAACTCCGGGTGCAGCACGTCGCTCTGTATAGACTCCAGCTGCACTGTGCCCACCTTGGTCTTGCTCTCCACATGGAACCTCATGAACAGATGTTCCTTGCCGTTCTTGTCCAGCCGTCTCGTGGACGCAATAGGTCTGTTTCTGGTCCAGTTGCTGCCCGTATTGCTGCCCTCTTTGTAGTCAATCGACTCCCCGTACGCTTTCAGCCTGAACCCGTTCTCGAACTCAAGAAGCTTCTGGCAGTTCTCATCTTTCTCCACTAAGCTCACAACTTTATTAAATATCTGCGTATCTCCTGAAGGCAGTGCAATTTCCGACACCACAAGATATATCACCAGCCCGGCCAGACCCGTGGCCCCTACAACCAGGCCCGTGGCTGCGGTGAATGTGAATGCTTTCTTTATTTTAGTCCAAATAAGCTGGTTTTTTGGCTTTTCTTTGCTGTTTTTGCCCGTGTTTTCGCCTGCTGCCTGGCTTAGTGCTGAAACTGAGCTGAAACTGAGGCGCTGCAGCCTCAAAACGTGCGCTGGCTGGCTGACCAGCCCTCTGGAACCGGCTAATTTGAGCATTTTGGTTGGTTAAGTAAAGTGGGAGAAAAAAATTCTGAAAAGTGGAAAAGTAGTGATTACTAAGCAGTGCAGTTCCGGGTTTAGTCAGTGCTTACTACATTTTCTATTAGTCATTGCTTATTAGGTGTAAACCTGCCCTTTGCCTGCCCGCCCACTGTGGCTATTGACGCGCTCGCCTGCCTGCCTAGCTGGCTACTCGTCGCCCTGCTCCGGCACGGGCTGCTCCTGCTCCTCAGAAGGCGCGAAATAATCAGCAATCGCAGTGTTTGGGTGCAGCACGTACACCGCCGTCTTGCTCTTCTGAGCATCTTGCAGCCCGGCAAGCGAGGTGTCCTGCTCGTCCTCAACGTCACCGTTTACCTGTAGCAGAATTCTGTCTTTCACGAGCTTCTTCAGCACCTTGAACGCCAGCTTTCTCTCTTTCCAGTACTCCTTCTCTGTCGACAGCGAATCCTCTATCTGCAGCAGGTAGTAATCCACAATCTGCTCGGCCGTCAGCCCGTTTCCGTTGTTTCTGTCGTCCTGCGCTATGATTGGCAGAATCAGGTTCATCATCGTGATGTACTTGTCGTAGGTTATGGTGGCTTTCTTCTTCTCCTTGCCCTTTTCATGGCCATCCTCGTCGTCCTCGTCGTCCTGGGCCTCGCCATCGCCATCTGGGCCATGACTGTCGCCGCCTGGCCCTCTATCGTCGCCGTCTGGACCCCCATCTTGTGGTCCACTGCCGTCTTCCCCATCCTCGTCGTCAATCTTCACATCGTCAAAGTCCACACGGACAATCGACTGCTTCAGTAGATCGTACGCCTCGTTCACAAACGCAGGCGTGATCTCATCGGTACAGTTGGCACGCGCAATCGCCTCGCAAAGTCGAATCATCGACTCCAGCTGACGCACGGTGATCCTGTAGCTGTTTCTGTTCCCACCAAAATTGGAGTCTTCCGATCTTAGTGCTTGGTACTTCAGCACCAGCAGGTCCCGCGCCTCCTTCGTCATCTTTGGCTTGAACGTCTTTGCGTACTTGATGTACCTCTGGATCTGCTCTGCGGAAAATGGCGGGTCGATCGCCTCATCCTGCATCATGTGCAGGTTGACAATGTGCTCTGCCAGCTGCGTGTCCACACGCTCGTTGGTGTCATCCAGGATCACAAAGAACAGGTCGAATCTCGACATGATGGGTGCAGTCATGTTCAGGTTGGCCTTCAGGCTGATTTTTCTGTTGTATCTACCGCCAATAGGGTTGGCTGCTGCTAAAATGGATGTTCTGGCATTCAGGGTCGCATGAATACCAGCCTTGGCAATGGAGATTGTCTGCTGCTCCATGGCCTCGTGGATCGCGACCTGGTCGCTGATGTTCATCTTGTCGAACTCGTCGATGCAGCAGATCCCGTTGTCGGCCAACATTAGCGCACCAGCCTCAATTGTAAACTCCCCGGTTTCCTCGTCTCTCACGACGGCAGCAGTCAGACCAGCAGCTGAAGACGCCTTACCAGACGTGTAGATCGATCTTGGGACAAAGTTCGCCACGTACTTCAGGAACTGCGACTTGGAAGTGGACGGGTCTCCCACAATACAGATATTGATATCTCCTCTTAGGTTGATCCCGTCGATGGTCTTCTTGTGCACACCGCCCAGTATCTGCAGCAGGATACCCTTCTTAACGATCTCGTGGCCCCAGACGGCTGGCGAGATCGAGTTCACCAGCTTGGAGTAGATATGGTTGTCCTTGACCATTTCCTTCAGCTCGTTGATCTCAATCTCGTTCAGACTCGTCAGGAACTTGGCCTGGTCCTGGTTGCTGGACCCGGTAAACAGCTCGTCCTCGTCGATGTCCTCGTCGATAAACAGCGTCGAGCTTTCCTTGCTGATCATCGACGATACATGGCACGACAGAAACGCTATTTTGTACGTCAAATCTCTCACTCCCAGCGCCCTGAGCCCTGAGACACCAGGGTTGGTACCGTCAATGTTTCTTGGGGCCGCCTGTCTGACCGTGGATGGGTTAACCCCGGGCAGACCCAGCTGCGACACGTCTGGAATCACGATTTGCGTACCTGTGAATTTGCATTTGTCGCCGGGTTTGGCCTTTTCCACAATGTCGCCTCTCAGGATGATGTCCACGGTTCTGGGCATCGACCCTGTTGGGATCTCGGACGAGTTTTCCTGGATCCGGACCTTCTGCCAGTCCATGAACTGCGATTTCGACACATTAAGCGTCCAGTAACTTTGGTTCTGGCAGTCCGGGTTCGGACAGTGCGTTGGCTCGGTGTACTTGAACGCCTGCTCCACACCGTCCACTATGGCCCTGCACTCCTTGCAGGTGAAAGAACCTTTGAACAGCTCCGGGCGCACCTCAGACGTTCTGGTGACGGTACCTGAGATGGTCATCAGCGACCCAATCTGCTCGGTCCTCATGTCCCTGATCTTGTTGATGATAGGCAGGTTGTAAAAACTGATGAAGAAGTGCCTCTCGTGGTTTCCAAAACCTGTGTTGGTGCCCGTATAGTTCGAGCTGGAGTTGATGTCGTCGTCGTTCTGGTGGTGCTGAGTGACACCGGCTTCCTCATCGATTATGCCCGACTTGAGCAGCCCCGGCACGTGTCTTTGTATCACGGATCTCAGCCCCTTCTGCAAGAAGGGCAAGAATCTGTAGTACTGTTCGGTGATGGCTGTAGCCAGTGCACCTTCTTCCTGGTTCAGCAGATGCGAGTAGTCGATATAGATGGTGGACTTGTCGTTTTCCTTCATGAGCTGCAGCTGTGCCAGGTATATTCTGCCGCTGAACTTGTCGTTAACAGTCTGTTGCTCCATGGTGAGCGTGGAGGCAGACGCCTCGGTGTCTAGTTTAAAGTCCTGCAAAAAGCTGGCAAACGCCTCTTTGATACGCTCCCCGGTCTCGTCTGTGATTTTTCTGATGGCATTCAGGTTGGTTCTGTCAATTCTCTCGACCCGCTGGTTCTCCATGTCGTCGTCATCGTTGTTGGTGGCGTCGTTGTTGTTGCCGCTGGTGCTGTCTATGCCTCCATACGCAAAATCATTCGAGCCTGGGTTTATGTCCAGGTTCTGCACGTTCGAGGTCAGATCGCTAAACAGGTTGTCTGAGTTAGGCACTCTGATCGATGATGGCGGTAGTGGCGAGGACATTCTGCTTCTCTGTAGCTCTTTTTGCGACTAAATGTGCAACAAGGCAGAATTTTTATTCAAAATAAAAAAATAATTACACTTCCCAAAACGGAAATTCACAAAGCCAACGCGTTTCTTAGTCAGCTTTTATGTACGGCAGTCCATGTCAAAAAAACTGTTTCAAAAAGGAGAAACCTGCTTCCGTGGCCAAGCGGACAGGACCCTCCTTACCATTTGCCCCTTTAGTGTAATGGTTATCATCTCTTCGTCCGGTTAATATGTTAGTAAAGCAGTTTGTTTTACTAGCTGGATATAGATGAGGATCCCAGTTCGAGTCTGGGGAGGGGCTTTTTTTTATTTTTTGGGGCACCGTGAATACACTACACCCTAACCGCCTATACCATGTACTAAGTTATCATCCTGATGAACACTTTACTACCTAATTTTTCATACTGAAGAACAGTGCTCACCAGTTAAAATAATAACTCTGGTTAGTGGTTGTACAGTTGATCTCTCATACTGGCGAGCATGTGACTATTATAAATAGTCTTATCAGTTATATTGTTACAGACAGACACACTTACTAGTCTACCATACAAATAGATAGTCGTAGTACCCCTTGATAAGCTGTCAGTGGTATACCTGCAGCGCCCTGTGGTGTTGCAATTGTGTCAAATTGGTTTCGAGGAGATTATAAGGTCTATAAAGTGGTGTATTAAGAATAAAGGAATAAATTGTATAAAGTATAGAGATACAAAGTATATAATCTTCTGACCAATTTAAAGGCTGAGACTATGGAGGCTACAACCATAGAGATATATAAGTACAATTAAAATGGTTAAACCCTTTACGGACCAAACGACGGTCACAACCAGATGGCTGCAAGTATAGATACAGCTGAACAACCACACTAAGACTGGCAGGTTTTAGAGTTGGCATCTTGAACAGATACCTACCACCACTTAGCTCAACTGATGTAGCCTAGGATTTCCTGTTATACTTAGTATCATTCTTGAAATCGGTTCACAGATACATCGTTATACTAAAAGTTCATACGATGTGCTGATCTCAAGAAAGTATCAAGACTGTGGCAAAGGGATGAACACAGTTACTAGGTCAACTTGACTTCAAATCCACAATTCTGATAATAATAATGCGTCATACTGATTAAAGTATCAATAGCATTAACTAAGCAGCCAATTCACAAGATTAACCAACTAACTTCTCATAGGATGGGGGTATTGTGTTCGCACTAGCCAAACAGTTATCAGGGCTTGGTGAGGACAGTCGTCTGATATACTGTTGTTACTGGCTGCATCATGAGCACGCGGATAATACACAAACTGATTAGTGTGCGCACCAGGCTAGTAAGAACCCTCTGTATTAGCACGTGATCATGTTACCACCCGGACACCTTTGTATGTTTTTTGCAATTAAATTTGTGACTACTTTTTTAAAAATCTCCAGAAATGTCCGGAGGTTCCGGCCGACGCAACTTGCAGACCCAAAAAATTTCAAAACACATTGAAATTTCAGTAATAAAAAATTGTTTAAACTAAACAAGTTTGTTAAATAACCAATAAATTACTAGATAAAATGGCTAAACAATCATTAGACGTTTCAAGCTCAAGAAGCAAAGCTAGAAAAGCATACTTCAATGCACCATCTTCAGAAAGACGTGTCTTATTATCCGCTCCATTATCAAAAGAATTAAGAGAACAATACAAAATCAGATCTTTACCAATCCGTAAAGAAGACCAAGTCTTAGTCGTCCGTGGTTCCAAGAAAGGTTCTGAAGGTAAAATCTCTTCAGTCTACAGATTAAAGTTTGCTGTCCAAGTTGACAAATTAACAAAAGAAAAATCCAACGGTGCATCAATCCCAATCAACATCCACCCATCAAAAGTTGTCATTACCAAATTATACTTAGACAAAGACAGAAAAGCTTTAATCGAAAGAAAAGGTGGTAAACTTGAATAATTGTACTAATTAATTAATCAAAGCTAAATATTATAACACTCTGTTCAGCTGCCTTTTTGCAACAGCAAGGCTGCTGGTTCTGTACTGCTCTTGTCCTGGACATTGCTGTTGTGGCTGTGGGTGGACGTCCCAGTCACACCGCACCGCCTGTAACACCTGGCTCTCTTTCTGCCTCCTGCTGGGGCGCTGCTGCCTCCTGTTGGGGCTCGTGCTGACCAATTATTTACGTAAACATTTTTGTATTACATAATCACTCGTGATAAAAAATAAACAAAAATCCCAAAACCTGGAGAAGTTGTGGTGAGAACAAGATTTAGTATGAGCGCTATAGTGGAGTCTGACGAGGAGCCCAGTAGCTCGGTGCAGAACCAGATCAAGCCAGGAAACCACTCTGCCAGAACCAAGAAAAGGTGGTCTGAGTCTTCTAAAGCCAGCAACAGCACAGTCACTAATTTGATTGACGCAGATGGAGTCCATGCTACGCTGACCCCCAACCACGTATTCCCTGCCCAACTGTACTCCACGGAGTCGGGAAGGCTTTTCCATGCGGGCAAGGTGCTGATAGTGCTGGTGGGGCTCCCAGCCAGAGGCAAAACCCACTTAACAGTTAGTTTAACCAGATATCTAAGATGGCTGGGGGTTAAGACACACGCCTTCCATGTGGGCGACTACAGAAGAAAGATCTACGCCAACTTTGACGACGACATTCCCCAGGACTACTTCAATGCGCAGCCAAAGACGTCCAACGGGCTGTTTATCCGGCAGCAAATCTTGTCAAAGTGTCTAGAGGACATTGGGAACTTTTTTGAGATGGAACGAGGCCAGGTTGCCATCTACGATGCGCTGAATGTGCTGGCGAAGGATCGCCAGGAAGTGTACAGAAAGTTCACGGACAAGGACATCAAGGTGATCTTTATTGAGTCGATTGTGGACGACCCGGCGCTGATAAAGAAGAACGTGAGCAACGCCGTGTCGTCGCCAGACTACCAGGGCTGGGACCCACAGGAGGCTGTCCAGGACTACCTCAAGCGGATCGAGGCCAACCTGCCCATCTATGAGCCTATAGGCGCGAGCGAAAAGCACCTGAGCTACATAAAGTTCATCAACTTTGGCGAAAGGCTGGTGATGAACAACTCCCAGCAGGGGTACCTGATCAACCGGGTGGTGTTCTTCCTGATGAACTCGCGGATCAAGAGCGGGTGTGTCTACTTTGCGCGATGCGGGTCCTCGGATCTCGATAAGTACTACAACGATGAGGAGCTGAACGAGAAGGGCCTGGAGTTCTCGCGCAAGCTGGCGGACACGCTGCTCAGCGTGATTGCGGAGCGCAAGTCCAAGCTGATCAAGCTGGAACGCGCAGACTCCAACCTGAAGAAGCACCAGATCAGACAACCGTCCACGGCCGACGGAAGCAACGACGACTCGTTTGTGGTGTGGACTGCGACCCGAAAGAGAACCTCCGAGACCGCCAACCCGTTCAGAGAGCGCGGCATTACCGTCAGGGAGCGCTATCAGCTCAACCAGCTCAACCCGGGCGAGGTGGCCGATATGTCACGTGACGAGATTGAGGCCAAGTTCCCCGACGAGGTAGAGCAGCACCTGCGGGACCCGTACCACAGCAGGTACCCGCGGGCGGAGTCGTACCACGACCTGGCGGTGAGAATGGAGCCGCTGCTGCTTGAGCTCGAGAGAATGAGCGGTGATATACTCATCATTGCACACGAGTCGGTCCTGAGAGTGCTGTACGGGTACTTTATGGCGTGCTCGTGCTTCGAGATCCCGTTCATCGAGTTTCCCAGAAGCGACCTGGTGGAGATCTCGTACACTCCGTACGAGAACATTGCCAGAAGGATCCACATTGACGGGGTCGAGTAGCTATCTGTCTACAGTTTAATAAATTCAGAATTACTCGTGCTTTCTCGCGTGCTTTCTGGCCACCCACATTTCGTACTCGTCCTGCAGCGTCACCGGCGAGCTGCAAAACGAGTCCTTCATGTACAGCATCTTGCACACTCGCCAGTCCAGCACCCAGTCCACCAGGCCAACTTCTCGCAGCAAGCACACCGCAAAGAACCACGAAACGCCAATCGCAACCCCGAACAGCACACCATACACCACCTGCTTGGCCGTGTGGTAGTACAGGTACACCCGGGAGAAGGCGACGAGCGCAACCAGCACCACCGCACCCACGCTGCTGGCCGCCTTCGTCTGCTTACGTAAGCTGCCGACCTGCAGCCAGAGCTTGAGGACGGTGTAGCCTGCGACGAACCCCATGAACTGCGAGTGAGCCGAGGGCATCCCGTAGTGCGCCCGCAGCGAGTTCTGCTGGAACTTGTCGAACTGGAACGGGCGATCCTCTCTTATGGTGTACTTGACAATGTTGTTGACAATGTCATTTCCCACCTGGCCAGCGGCAAGTAGTGCCGGTTCGATTTCCCTGGTGATCAAAAACCACGAAACGTAGAATATCATCACGAAGTATGGGAAAAGCGTAAAAAGGACGCACAGGAATGAGATAGGATCGTTCTCGTTGTAAAGCACGTACGTCTCGTCAAACGGGACCGGCTCGTATGGCAGCTGGAACGACATCGCGCGCTAGTTTTCCTCCTGGTGAAAAACAACAGTGAATATTTCCTACACTAACTGAAATTTATACCATTTTTTTTTTCATTTGAACAGAAAATAAACGTCAAATTCATTAATTATTAAAAGTGTTTTAAAATGCAGAGAAAAGTATGGACAGGAGGTGTAGTAATGAATGAAGGAAAGGGGGGATAAAAAAAGATGAAATGTAAAAGGGAAATAAAAAAAGGATGGGTAAAATGTATTTCTAAAAAAGAAGAAGAGTAAAAGATGAGATAAAAAAACGAGGTATAGTAGTAGTACTAGTGCTCAGGGGAGGTATCACAACGCCAATTGCTTCTTTTGCAGTTCTCTTGCCCATCTTGCGGTTTCCTTGGTGTTGGTATCAAAAATCGGATTGGTGCGCACTTTTTTAATGAAAGCCGTCAGCCAGTCCTGGTTGAACCCTTGCTTGATACGGCCGTCCGGGAACATGGTGGCCAGATCTCCAATCAGGCCAACCGCAAGCTTGGCTACCGATTCCGTGTTGTAGAGAGTGGAATCCTGGCTTATGATCAGCAGCAATTCAAATATCTCGGAAATGTAGTTGATGATGGAGTCTGGGTCGTCGTTGAAACTGGTGATGATCCCAACATACGTGTCTAGGATACTCTCTCTTAGCGACAGGATGTATTCGATCGACTCGAATGAGTTTGGATTGTCTGGCTGCAGTTTCTGGTATTCATTGCAGATGCTGAAAACAACATGCAAATATGGTTTGAACGCTTTGCCGATCGATGATGCCACATCACCAAAGCATGACAAGATGGCCGGCTTGATCTCCTTCTTCGCGCTTGGGTTGGCGTTCGATAGCAGAGATCCTAATAGGTTCATGAGTCCCTCGCAGTACTTGTTAAAGTTCTCTTGCAACGAGCTTGCAATATCAGAAATCAATCCAATTGCAACAACTGAAACTGACGAGTCTGTCTGGTTGATCGCGTTGGTTAGATATGGCAAAAACGCACTCATGTACTTGTCAAATTTTTGTCCGACTGCAGTGGATAATGAACTGACTGCAATCAACACGTCCTCTTCAATTAATGAGCTGTTTTCACCGCTTCCATTATTAGTGCTGTTGGCAGACAACAACTTCAAAAACAACTCCATCAAGTTGTCAGAAACAGGCTCAACTTCAGCGCCAACTCTTCTGATGATGTTAGTTAGCAGGTTCAGGATGTTGGATTGCAACTCTTCCAAGTTCAAAACTTCTTCACTTGACAAGTTGTTAATCTGCTGGATCTTTATGTTCGTTGTTTGATCAATTCTTGTCAACACTTCGGAGGCAATGGAGTTTATAATTGGCATGACATCGTTTGATGAATAGGAGACTAATGTTGATAGTGCTTCGTAACTTGAGGTTCTTGACGAGTATTCATTGTCTGGTCTATTTGAGATCTCAATCAAAATTGGAACAAGTAAAGTGTAGTATTTGGACATCACTGAGGTTTCTGCGCCTTTGGCATCAGCATTCAGCTGCTCAACAATATTAATCAAAGTCCAGCAACAGTTGGTTGAAACTTTGTTGTGGTCTTTTAATCCAAAGATAATAGCCTGGATAACGTTTGGTAAGTTCACTTCGACGTCAATTGCATCAATGATCAAGTCTGCAATTCTACCAATACACCAAGACACTGTTTCCTTGACATGCAGTGTTTCATCATTGATTAGGTTAAGAATTGGATCTAGTGCCTGTGCAATCAATAGTTTCAACTGATCTCTGTCTGGACCGTCTAAAATTGAGCCAAATGTCATGACCGCGGCTTCACGTTCTCTCCAGTTGGCACTGGAAATGTTCTTCTCAACAAATTCTAAACATGGCTGAACTATGTAGTTGCCTGTGTTTTGTGCAAAAAGTTGTAGGCACGCACCTGCAGCCATTGCAACATTCCATGAGTCATCTTCTGCGTCCTCGTTCTGTTTGGTTAACAAGCTCAACAGGACTGGTAGAACGTCTTGGATTGAGACTAGAGCAAAATTGAACGATTCGACATTGGAGTCAGGAAATTCCTGCTTTTCAATCAGTATTTCCAGTTCATTTTCACAGACAGTACTCCAGAACTCAACAGCCATACAGGCGACCCTCTCGTCTGGTGATTTCATGCCGGAAACTGTTAGTCCGTATAGCGCTTTTTCCATGTAAACTTTCATATAAGAGTAGTACAAGGACATGATTCTCGCTAGAGCACCAAATGCCGCAATCTGTAAATCAACGTCGTCAGCCTGTGTTGCCTCGCAGACCACCTGCATTATGTAGTTTCTTTCGCCCTCTTTATCAAAGTTGAACTTGATGAACTCCAGTGAGTCCACTAGAGCGTTAATTGCTGCTAGTCTGACAACCTTTGAGGTTTCGGAGGATTGAGCACCCTGGACAATGGCAATCAAGATCCCGTTGGATTGTGACACAACGCCAGGATCGTTAGGATCGGCAGTCTCGCAGATGTATCCAATGGTGAGTAAGGAAGAACGTTTGACGTTGACTGGTTTTTCTGGTTTTGTATTTTCGACAATTATGCCAATCAATTCATTCCATTCCTGTCTTGGTAGCTCAATGTCGGCAATGGCTGCCACCAGCTGTGCGGCAGAGTTGGCAACCCTCTCGTTCTCTGTCAGTAGCGAGTTTAATGCAATCTTCTTGATTTGGGCCTTGGCTTCCGCATCCAACGAGATCCAACGGCTAGCCTGCTGTTGCTTTTTCAATGGGTCCTTGGACGTCAACTCGTTCTTCAGAGAGATTCCTGATAGAATTCGGACCTCCACCTTCTTGGATTCGTCTGCTAAGGTCTCAGTCAGCAGGCCAATGTACATGACAAAATTCTCTTTACAAAGATTCTGCAGCTGCATCTCAGCCTCCGAACGTTTCTGCGGATCTGGATTCAAGATCGCATTTTCTAGTAAGATTGAGATGTCCATGATCCTGGGCCGCTGTCTTTACTTCCTTATTCTATTCGAAAACTTTGTTTATAGAAAAGTGGCAAAAAAATTATTTTTATTGTTGATGTTTTTGATTTCAGGCTGCAGCTTATGTAAGTTTTTGTTTACATTTGCTCGGTAGGGTGAGATTTTGCTGTTTGGAGTGCGGTTTTCCAGCGCTTTAGGGACACTTGGGCGGCTGTGAGTGGCACCAGTGTGCTCAGTGGAGCGCAGGGTGGCCTCTGGGTCCGCTTAGGGGCCCCAGCGCCGGCAACAGGCCGCTTTGCTGCCGCCCTCTGTTTACGTTTTGCCGTATTGGGTAAATTCCGAGGGGTATGTCGCTCGCCAGACTACAGCCACGAATTCCGACCTATGAACTCTTATTAACTATGTAAACCAAAACCCAAGCTAAACAACACCATGGAGGACGCTCAGAACCCTCTTCTTTTCTCCTGTACTTTCTTGTAGTGGCCACGTCTTCCAGACGACTTCTTCTCCTGGATTTCCGCGTACTTTCTCTTGAAGTACTTCTTAGTGTCTGAGTCGTTAATGACACTTTCCATAATGGTGCTGGAGCGGTCCTTGTTCTTGATTCTGGACGAGTAGAACTCTGTTGGGCCCTCAATGATCGTACCAAACTGGAAGTACTCCGGAATGGTCCACTTGTCCTTCTTATAGTGTCTCTTTGGGTCCAGGGCAGCTCTCTGCTGGATGATTTTGAGGTCCCGTTTATTGGCTTCGGTCAGCTCGCCCTTAGGCATATTGAACCACTTGTCTCCCGCAGTGGCTTTATCCTTCTTGGTGTCCTTCTTGGTCACCAGTATCGGATCGTTGATCTTCTTGCTGTGTGATTTCTTTTTGTCCTGTTCCAGTGCACTTAGCTCGTTGAACGATTGCTCGATTTTAGGCAGCTTGGCCACGGATTTTTTGATTTGCTCAAACTCGTCGTCCTGTGTCACCTTGCTGGCTTTCTTTTCGGTCTGGTGCACGTCGTCCAGCTGACTGAATAGCTCATCCAGGCTCAGCTCGTCGTACAAACCGCTTTCAGTGTCTGTAACATTGCTATTGGCCACAACTGGTGACTCTGAGATTGTTGACAGTACCATCTAGCTGTGATATCTGTGTAGCTCTAGCAGCACCTAACAAATCTCTTTGCGTCTTCTCAGTTGCAACTAAAAAAAATTTGCTAAAAATTCTTTTGGTGTTTATTAAGCGGTTATCTAAGCGATGAGCTAGTGCCAAAGTGGGTGACCCAGACTGGTACCTGAGTGGGCGTGCCGTGCTGTGTCAAAGTGAGAGTTCCCTGCCCGCACTTCCTGGCGAACACATCGCCGACGCAAGAGTTCCTCCACTTTACGGCAGGTACATTGACGACTCAGGAATCTCGTTCGAGATCGCAACCTGCAGCAGCTTCTCCTTCTTCAGCCAGATCTGCTTGCGCTCCTGCTCCATGGCCACCAGCTGGTCCACAAGCAGCTTGGTGATCTCCATAGACCACTGTTTTCTTCTCAGTAGCTTGTCATAGTCGTCCTCGAGCTCGTCGTCCGGTTTCAGCTCGTCCTTGCTGCTCTCCAGCATCAGCTTCTTGTACTTTTCGTCAAACGCCTGGATCCTGTGCCGAATCCTGTCGGTCTCAGCAAGGTCCTCGCCATCTATTATGTCCTTCATCAGGCTGGAGTGGATCTCTTCCTTGGTGATATTGGTGCTGTCGGTGTTCTTCTTCAGCACCCCCTCGAGCCCCAGGTGACTCAGGTGGCTCAGCGAGATGCTTTCCTGGACCAGTGGAATTGCGCCCGGGTCCACTCGCAGCCTCTTGAGGTCCCTCAGCTCCTGCTCGGCTTCCTCTATCATTCCTCTGCTGAACGCTATAATCTGCCCGTTCCTTATGCTGTGGATCCCATGCTGGGCCTCTGGGCTGCCGGTGGCACCCTGTTCAGCACTCTGCGCGGCCCGCAGGCTGCTCAGCTCGTCCGTCTTGTAGATCCACCGGTCTACGAGCGCCTCGTAGTCCACCGAGCCGTCGTCGTCTTTGCCCACCAGCTTCTGCTGAATCCCGCGACTGTTCAGCCTCAGCAGCTCGCCCAGCTCGTCGTCGTCGTCGTCCGCAGCCTCGTCGTCCTCCACGGCACCAGCTGCATGGGCTCCTGGCCCACCTCTGCCTCCGGCACCATCTTCTGTCTCTCCGTAACGCTTAACCACCTCCGTCTCAGACTCCGTGTTCTCGTCCACCGCCTCAAACTCCACGTCCTCCGCGTTCGTCAGGTCGCTCACGTTCATTCCTGCCAGCTTCCTGTGCCTCCTGGCTTCTTTAGTCCTCTGGCAACCTGCGCTTCACCCACTTTTTGTTTTGTGCTAGTCGCCGGGTAATCACTTACGCGCGCTGACTCAGCGCTGACTCGCCCACCTTTGCAAATAATTTTTTTGTCCACTTTCCAACACCAGCTGAAATAACACATTAAGCACCGGAAACCCAGCCAGCACGCCCCGCAGCATGTCCGACTTACAGCTGAGAATCCTGCACGCCCTGAACGACAGTGCCACTGGCGAGATCGCCAACACTTCCGAGACTTTTCCGGACCAAACCTCGCAGCAGGTCCAGGCAGCGCTCAACTCGCTTCTGGCCCGCTCCAAGATTGCGTACAAGCCTATTGAGAAGGAGATCTGGAAGCTGACCGACGAGGCAAAAGACATCGTCAAGAACGGGTCCCACGAGTACAGACTGCTCGAGACCATTGTGAAGCTGGAACACCTCAAAATTGCCGACGTGGGCTCTGTCCTGGGCCCAGAGGGCAGAATGGGGCAGGCCAAGGCGTTCAAGAACGGCTGGATCAGCAAGAACGGCGACGAGCTGGTGCTCAACGCCAAGATCAACAAGGAGCAGCTCCCAGCAGACGAGACAAGCATGGAATTGCAAAAAGTGCAAAACAATGAGCTCACCGACCCAAAGAAGCTCAGTGAGCTCAAGAAGCGTAAGCTCATCACCTCCAGCAAGCTCATCTCGTTCAAAGTGACCAAGGGTGCCGAGTTCTCGCTGCAAATCGAGAAACTGGAAACAGACATAACCAACGAGATGGTTTTGAATGGCAGCTGGAAATCCGCCACTTTCAAGCCATACAACTTCAACTCAGAGGGTATCCTGCCTGACTCCGGTGCGCTGCATCCGCTCAACAAAGTCCGTGAGGAGTTCAGACAGATCTTCTTTTCGTTGGGCTTCAGTGAAATGCCTTCAAACCAGTACGTGGAAACCGGGTTCTGGAACTTTGACACTCTGTTTGTGCCACAGCAGCACCCTGCCAGAGACCTGCAGGACACCTTCTACATCAAGGACCCACTGGTTGCTGGCAAGCCTGAGGACGAGGAGTTCTTCCAAAACATCAAGAACGTCCACCAGGAAGGTGCCTATGGTTCTATCGGATACAGATACCCATGGAGTGCCGAAGAGTCCCTGAAACTGGTGCTGAGAACACACACCACCGCCATCTCGTCCAGAGTCCTGAAAGACCTGGCTGCCAACCCAGGCCCTGCCAGACTATTCTCCATCGACAGAGTCTTTAGAAATGAGGCAGTGGACGCTACCCACTTGGCTGAGTTCCACCAGGTTGAAGGTGTGCTTGCAGACTATGACCTGACATTGGGGGACCTGATCGGCTTCATGCAAGACTTCTTTGCCAAGATGGGTGTTCACGACCTTAGATTCAAACCAACCTACAACCCATACACCGAGCCTTCTTTAGAAATATACTCGTGGCACAAAGGTCTGGGTAAGTGGGTCGAGATCGGTAACTCTGGTATGTTCAGACCGGAAATGCTGGAGCCAATGGGCTTGCCTAAGAACCTGAGAGTCCTTGGATGGGGTTTGTCCTTAGAGAGACCAACCATGATCAAATATGGTGTCAGTAATATCAGAGAATTACTAGGCCACAAGGTCAGTCTGGACTTTATTGAATCGAATCCTGCTGCTCGTCTTGATGAAGATCTTGTGTAAATGCCCCTGTCCCAACATTAGTATTGTTATTTAAATAAATAAGCAAGTGAATAAATAATTATATTAAAAAAGAAATCAACTAGTATAATCTGACATACCACCCTCAGTATCTGACACAATAGCGTCTTCGTTGAACCTCCAGTCGCAGTGCTTCTCCAAAATATACCTGAGCTGTTTAATGCCAACTGGCTTCTCCAGCACTCCGTTGAATATCCCGCTGCTCTCTGCTTCGTTATAGAACGCTGTGACGGCAATGATTGGTGTATCTGAGTTCACGCTGGATGTGTGTCTCAGCAGCTTTGCAATATCAATTGCGCCCAACTTGGGCAGCTTCAGTGCTGTGATGATCACGTCGAATTTAACTTCTCCCGTAGCTCTGCGAATTATTTCGTCTCCTGCTGCAACTGCAACAACCGTGCACCCCAGCGTTTCGAGATCCTTTTTCAGCGAGTATCTGAAAATCGGTATTGGCTCACACAGTAAAACATCCAGCGAGTAAACTTTGGAATTCGATCTGTTTGAAATCTTGGAACTCTCTCTTCTTCTTCTCTGGATCCTCTGCAGCGCGGAAGACTTTGCAGAGTCCTCGGTGTCGGAGCTCGACGGAGAGAAATCGCTGATCTTCTGGAAAATACTGGCTCTCGAGCCTCTTGGTGTGTGGATAGGTGTTGGAGTCTGTGGCTTGGTGGGTCCGGTTCCTGCTGGCGATATTCTGATGGATGGCGATCCAGAGTCGGTGCTTGGACTTGATCTTCCTGACATTTCAGAGTACGACATCGCGTAGTCGTCATAGCCAAACCCTTTGGAGTGCTCGCTGCTCAGCAGCTGTGCATGTGCCATGATCGGAGACCTCTTTGGCGAATGGTTGCGTATTATCGAGGACGAAGGTGAGGAGGACCGGTGATGCGGCCGGATGCTTGCAGACTCAGACGACGAGCTTGATATGCTGTTTCTGTGCTCCATATGCTCCGCCTTGATTCGATTGATGACGTCTTTGTTCGCCTTATCCAGGGCTGGTAGGTTTCTAAACTGGAACGATCCAAACTCGCCAACATTCTCATTCAGCTTACTTGGTCGTCTTTCTCTCAGGTGCAGAGGAATAGCTAGTGAGATGTGCTGTTTTGCTGACGCTGGGGTCCCCAGTGGGGTGCCCAGTGGTGTCATTGACCCTCTACTGGCCATCATCATCTCGCTATCTGAGTCTGAATTGTTACTGGTGTTTCCTGCGGAGTCAATGTTCAGATCATTGCTGGGGAAGTCTTCCAGAGCTGCGCCTCTTGTCTCAAAGTAGTCGGTACTTTCCAAGCCATCCAAGTTAGGAACAAAGGACCCTTCCACCTCATACAGCTCGCTCCAGTTGATGTCTGAGAAGTATGGATGGTTTTTAATCTCCTCTGCGCCATTTGCCCCCAGTCTCTTGTCAGGGTCCATTGTCAGCAGCTTCTTTATCAGGTCCTTGGCATCACTGCTGCAGTACTGCTCCTCCTCAGCAGGTGTCAGGTTTGGCCAGTCGATTTCTCCCTTCAAAATATTCTTGAACACTTTTTCTGGTGTGTTTGAGTGAAACGGTGGATACCCAAACAAAAACTCAAACAGGATACACCCAACAGACCACCAGTCTGCGGCTTCTGTCTCTCCTTTTCCCTCGATAGTCTCTGGTGATAGGTAGTCCGGCGTGCCGACAAAGTTTTTGTTATTGGATGAGTTTTCTGGATCAAACAACGTCAAGTTGTGTTGCGGCTGCTCGTCGTCTACTATTGCAAATGACGACTGCGATGCTGATTTGTTGAGTGGTTTCAGGTACGGAGAGTCCGAGCTGACATTCAGGTGATTACTGCTGTTCGAGCCTGTTCTGTCGTGATTCCTCACCATATTCTCAAAAAAGTTGCTTGTGGGACTTGACGATGCGCTGGACATTGACACGTTGGGGCTTCCAGAGCTGTTGTTGTTACTCAGCGTCAGCGATGGGATTGAGTTCTTCCTATTGGGCATGACAGAGCTCAGTGAAGTGGGATTCAGTATATTATCGTCATTTGAAAAAGAGTTCTTGTGACGAATACGCTCCTGACGGTTGATCAGCCCCATTCTCGAAAGCCCAAAGTCTGTGAGCTTCAGATGGCCGTTTGCATCAACCAGCAGGTTATCTGGTTTCAGATCGTGGTGCAAAATTCCCTTTATATGGAGGTCCTCGACGCCTACAACCACCTCTGCAATATACTGCTTGGCCCACTTATCTGGCAAGTTGCCTAGCATCTTAACCAGCGTGGAGCAGTCACCGCCAGGTAGGTACTCCATGACCAGAAACAGATAGTCCTTGCTCTGGAAACTCGAGTACAGTTTCGCCACGTAGGGACTGTCGGACTGTGCCATCATGATAGCCCTCTCTGACTTGACATTGGTGACCTGGTTCTTTGCAATCATGTCTGATTTCTTCAGCACTTTGATGGCGAAGTAGTCGCCAGTGATCTTTCTTCTGGCCAGGTAGACGCTACCAAAGGCGCCTTTGCTGATGGGCTTGATCACCTCGTAGTCCTTGATTGAAGGCGAGCTGGTCTGTTTTGCAGCGGCGGAGGTTGTGGCCAGGATCAGCGGTGACAACGGAGCCTTGGAGAAGGATGGAGGTTTATTGCCATAGCTGTCTATGAGTGGAGATCCGAACGGCGTTGAGTTTGAGGAGGAGTTGAGGCTCATGTTGAGGTTGAGGTGGTTGCTGGTGTCGGAGGGCTTCACCGAGTTTCTCTGGATGGAGCTCATTGGGGAGTTGAAGTTGAGCGTGGTGGAGATGACGGGAGAGGATTTGCGCTTGGGGGTGAGTATTGGGCTGCGCACCAGGGAGAAGGATGACTGTTCTGCGGGCTGGTGGGGCTGGGAGACCTCGATGGAGGGCGAGCCACTGACAGACTCCTTGGGGGTGATGAATCGCTGCGGAGAGCACTTCCCGCTGGAGGTGTCGTGCGAGCCCAGCAGGACACTGTGGATGCCGGACTTGGATGCTGGCAGCGAGTCTGTGCCCAGGTACGAGTGGAGGAAGATGTTGGACTGGGCCGCCGTGGGCTGTGGGGCCCGCACGGCGGGCTGTGGGGCCCGCGCAGCGAGGGTCTTGGGTGTGGGCTGGTCGTACGCGGCATTGGTCTGGTTCCGGGTGTTCATGATGGTCTCGGCTATGGTTGCGAGTATCTGGGAGTCCACCTCCTGCTTGATCTTCTGGGAGTACACGAGGGAGCTGGTGAACCTGTTCACCTCGTCGATCTTGTTGCGGACGAGCTGCTCGGTCTGCTTGGACAGCAGGTCGATGGTGGGGTCTGTGGTGGGCTGGATCTTGAACGTGGAGATGATGTCGATCTGGGCCCTGGTGTTCGGGGAGAACTGGAACTCGTTCTCTGCGTCGTTGAACTCTGACGGGTTGATGGCTATGGCGTGGTCGCACAGCTCAATCAGCAGCGACAGGTTCTTGAAGGGGAAGCGCAGGTTGGTGTTGAGCACCGAGCCGGACCTGGACCTGCCCTGCGGGCGCCTGTGGGGCTCCGTGGGGTGTGCGGGCTGCGGTGCGGTGGGCGACACCGGCGGGTCAGCCCTGTACGACTCCATCAGGGCCAGCAGTCGCTGCTTCTGCTCGATTATGGTGTCGTGGATGAGCTGCAAATCGCTCTCGCATTTATTCTCGTTGTAGCAGAGCTCGGAATGCTTCTCGAGCCACCACGACGGGACGTGCTGCTCGCAGATGCGGCACAGCACCTGTGGTGGGGGTGGCGCGTCCTCTTCGTTGATGATGTGCTCGTCGGACAGCTCTGCCAGGTACGACAGGAAGATGTCTGTACCGAAGCCCAGATTCTCTGCGAGGCTCTGTGGGATCTGCACGCTGAGCTGGTTGGCGCTGTATGGCTTGAGGATCCACATGGAGTGTGTGGGGAGGCCGGACGCCCTGTCGTGGATGAGGATGCCCTGTCCCTCGAGCTCGATGAGCTCTCCGTTGGTGGAAAGCGAGCTGAGCGAGCGGTTTTCGGCCTGGTCCTCAGGCTGCGTCTCCTGGGTCTCCTGGGTCTCCTGGGTCTCCTGGGTCTCCTGGCTCCTTGCCTGGACCTCCTGGCTCCTTGCCTGGACCTCCTGGCTCTCTGCCTGGACCTCCTGGCTCTCTGTGTGGACCTCCTGGCTCTCTGCCTGGACCTCCTCGCCCTCCTCCTCGTCCACGTCCTTTGTGTCATTCGCGCTCACCATAAAGCGGACACGGTAGCTCGAATCGTCCCCCACCATGATCCTGATGGCCTCGCTAAACACGCGCTTGTCCTCCGCCGACCCCTGCACCACGCTCTCAATGGGCCTGCCCAGCAGCTTGCGCACCTGCGTGCCCACAACCGCCTCCCAGGTCTTCCCCAGGTACTTAATATTGCCGTCCATGTCCAGCTCGAGCAGCACGCTCGGGTTCTTTGCGCTCGCCAGTCTCAGGTCGTGCTCCGCGTCCATTGCTGGGTGTCTGTCGCTGTCTGTAGCTTAAGTGGGCGGCCGCTGGAGCTGTTTGCACCTTGGCTGATGGTTTGTTTTGGTTTAAAAGGTAAATAAATAAGCAATTGTGAAAAATATATTTGAGGTGCGGCCCAAAAAGCGCTTGGGGTGTTGAATATTGGTGATTGCGGCGCTTTTCCCGGGTGCAATGGCCAGAAAGCTGCGCGAGAGGAGTTCTCAGGTGGGCAGCGGGTCGCTGTTTGACTTTGACGGCGATAGCCCCGTGGACTACGGTGCAATTCTGGCGCGATGTGCTGGCGATGCGGGCGAGGTGCTCCAGGTGGACGCCCCAGCCACCCGCGAGATCCGCCTGGCGCCCGAGATCGTGCCCAGCGCGCTTCTGGACCGTGCCAGGAAGCGCAGGGCTCTGCCGGGCGACTGCCTGGGCGACCAGCTGTACGAGCTCTACCACCGAAGAATGGAGAAGGAAGAGAAGAAGATGTTCAACAGAGACCGCGAGAAGGTGTGTTCTGAGGCGGACCGCATGGCGCTGCAGCTTGAGCAGCTGCTGCAGAACGACTGGGCCCGGCACCTCCCCCACATAACGAGGATTAAGGACGTTCGAGACGCCCACGAGCTCAAACTTAAGCGGGACCTCACCATTAGCACGCTGCGATCGCTGCTCAGCAGGTTCAAGGAGTGGAAGGCCACCGAAGACCGTGTTTCTGGGCGGTCCAGGCTTGCGCACAGGGCGCCCCGGGGCGTCCAGCTGTATACTAAGCTCACCAAGAGCGAGTACTTTGAAGAGAGTTCCACCGACTCTGACGAGGACGACATGACCGTGGACGAGATACGGCGCAACAGGTCCCGCAAGAACAGCAAGTACGCGCCCACCATTCGCATCAGGTTTGCGAACCACTCGCTGGTAGCTGAGCCGTTCCAGAACCCGCACATCGAGACCCACGAGTAGTGAGGGTGTAGCCAAAAAGGGCGTAGCAAAGGGCGTAGCCATAAGGGCGTAACCCACTTTTAAATAGTAAGGCGTAGCCCACTTTCAAATAGTAAGACGTAGCCCACTTCCAAATAGTAAGGCGTAGCCCACTTTCAAATAGTAAGGCGTAGCCCACCTTTGCAGCTTTAGCATCCCATAGTTCACCACCTCCACTTACTCCCACCGAGTCACCTCCACCTGCACCTTCACTAAAAACAGTCCAATTCACTGCCACCACCAACAAAACACACACCACACACACAGCAACACACAGAAACCTACAAGGCATAACTCTATCATTTGTAAATGCACTCAATCAAGGCCAAATCATTGCCTAACTATTGTGCCCCAGCTTTCTGGCCAGCTGCAGCCCACTGTCCACCTCCACTCCAGCCTGCATCCCTCTCAACTCCACCATTAGCGAGCCAAAGTAGATATCAAGCCCCACCAGTGCCCACTGCAGCACAGAACTCATTGAGTAAGAATACACAACTCTTTCAACCTGGTGCTTATAAAACATGATCGAAATACCTCCAATCCCCAGCAAGTACAAGTTTCGTACCTGCACCCGCTTCTTGTGCATTTTCATGTCCTTGATCTCAATATAACGGGTCAAAATCCACATCCAAACGCCACTACTCAGCACATAAGTGGTTAGTGAATTAATACTCACTGAATGATCGTCCTCTAACGTGACCATGGACATGCCCACAAGCCCCAGAATCCTCACAGCTCCACACACAACCACCATCAGCACCACCTCTCTTGCACCAGGGGCCTCTCTGGCTCTCAGAACTGCAAAGTAACACACCAATAACATGGTATCAATCCCAGTTGCAATAGCTATAGCCATCTGAAAAAGCGACTTCAAAGGATAGAAGCTGCCAATTGTATCTAAAATAGACGGAACGCTGTCCAGCTTGGTTAGTCCCATCCAACCCATAACATCAACAATACCTACAATTCGTGTTCGAGCTCATCTCTAAATATGGCACTTCTGCTAAGTAAACCACACATCAATGCTATACCAAAGGCAATTGACTTAAGTAGGGAATTGTACCCACTTAACTTGATTACATCCACCTAAAATGATTAGCCAAAAAATCCTCTCCACTTAAAACCTTGACAAAATCCTCACCTTCATCACTCAAATGTCCTCTACGACTAAAAATAAACAAACAAATTATCAAAATTTAAATTGAAAAAAAAAACTATAATGCAACTTCATAAATTTCGTAAATACAGCTAATCGCCATTCAAATAGCCAACACATTTCTCTTTGAAACTGCTACCTGTAAGTTCAATATTCGTGTCAAGTGGGTACCTGGTTAAAGTATTGCCCCCACTCTCTTTCTTAAGTAAATTGAACTCTTTCTCAATATTACTTTCAAACCTGTCCAGTAAAATAGCATACTCCACCAGGCCATATATTCTCTGCCACTCTAGCTCAGGTTCCTCGTAACCACTGTGATTACTGTTCTCGGGCGTAATCACCCCATTTTTCGCACTGCTGGCAGCCATCTCTTTGATCTTCTTGTCAATAACCATCTTCTTCTCATCCTGAAGTTTAACCAATCCTTCATAAACTAACGAGATATCCTGAATCTTAATTCCTGGACAGTTGCAAATCTCAGATCCAACAATGATCAAATTCCTTTTCAATATGTTCACCTCTTTAATATCAATATCAGCAGATTCAAATTTCAAACTGTTCAGAAACTGATTGAAAAACACTTTAGAGTTCTTTGACTCTTTAATCAGACTGTAGAACTTTTTGAAAAACCCAGGTGAATAACCAACATCATCCTTGCTAACCAACAAATGGAACCCTTTTATATACTCTTTTTCAATCAACTTCTCGTACGTCGATATCATATCCTTATGTATCTCTATAGCAAGGGACCTAACATACCCTGTTGGATGTGCTTCAAGGCAAATAATCGTTGGAACAATCTTGTTGGGAATAATTAACCCAAGTTTGACAATATATTTTAAATACTTCAAAACTGAATAAACCAAGCTCGGTTCAGCACATTCATAAACTTTACATGTCGGGTCTAAATATTTCTGGACAATCCCAATCCAAATGGCCTCTTCATTCAAAACTTTTGAGCTTCCATCTAGTATTTTATTATCAATTGAAAGACTCTTGCTGTTTTTATCATTCTCTAGTAGATGCTCTTTGACTTTCAACCCATTTAAAATGGTTTCTAGTATTGTGGATTTAATTAACCAGTTATCGTTAGTATCAAACTCCTGGTCTAACACTTTCAAAATACTTTTGTTGTTGAAAATTTTGGGATGTGTTGTACAAATTTCAACCACATTCTTGATTGCAATTTTTCTAGTTTGTTCATTAAAATGTTTCCTTGTGAAAAACAACAAGTTTCTGATTATTAAACTCAAAACTGTTTCGTTCTTCTTGAACAATATCTTCTTGTTATTTTCAAACATTTCTAAAAAGTTCTCCAATTTGCAGTATTTACCAAATGTACCAATTAAGAATAACAATCTAATTAATTTGGGGTTGGATTTCAGCTCTTTATTATCATTAGAAGCTTGCTGATCACTGTTAAACTCTTTCAGGTAGACTAAGCACTGTAAAACAGATATTGCAATCTTATCTGTTGAATTGCTCATTTTGGATAATTTCCAAACTAACTGAACTGCTTCATTCAACTCTTTTGAGTTCAACTTTGAAATTTTCTTCAATAGTATATTTGATACATTATTTATCAGTTTTGGTCTTAGTGAATTTAATTTTGAAATCGATTTGTTGAAAATCACTAATAAATAATAATAAGAATTGCTCTGATTCATGTCAATTGATAACAATGGCTCTAAACTTAATAGATCGTCTTGAACAATCAATCTCTCGTTTGTTTTAGCAAACATTGATAAAATTCTTAAATAATTCTCAATTGAACTCCCATTATCATTATTTTCGAAATGCTCTAGGATGAATCCAGTTAAATACTTAATTATTTTCGAAATTGATGCTTGCAGCTGCTCAAAGCTTTTCATATTTTCTTCGGTCCTCTTGACTATTTCATTATTTAGAAAATTCTCAAAATTTTCCACGTTCTTAGCATTCAATTTATCGTTTTTGAATATTAAACTATTGATCAGTTCAACCAAATTCATAACTTGTTCCTTAACTAACATTTCATTGTTTGAAACTGAAACTAAATTTCCAAAAAATATATCAATCAAAGCCAACTTTGAACTCCTGATAACTGATTCTTCATCATCCTCAAATACTCTATTCAAGATATTTTCAATTACAAACTCCTTGATTGCTAAGTGAACTGTAGCTAGATTTTGTTTACAGATAAATCTCCCAATCTTTATTGATTTCAATCTGACAGATGTCGAAGAATCATCAGTTAACATAACTAAATTGTAAATCTCATTGATTGAATCAGGTTTTCTGAAAATGTAGTGTTCAAGCATATCTAAAGTTGAGGTTCTCACTAATGGTGAAGGATCATCAATTTTTTGTGAAATCAAATTCTTGACTGCAGGTATTAACAATAATTCTGATTTCACTTCAATCAAATTACTCAAGATCTTGAGACTTTTTGTACGTAGTTTAGCTTTGGAGCTTTCTAATGACTTTAAAATTTCATTGAATAAAGAATTGAATGACTTTATGAATTCAGAATTATTTTCAATTATTTTATAGTTTTGGTTGGCTTGAGTTGAATTATTCTCACCGTCTGTATCAATATGCAAATCAGCCATGATTTCATCAATTACTGTTTCGAATGAGATACTGCTATCAAAATTCAATATCTTGCTGATTAAATGATTTGACTGAGTTCTTGAGTCTGAATTTGGGTCATTGCAATCATTTGCTAATTTAACCAATAAATCAAACCCCAAATTATTTGCTTCATTCACATTCTTGTTGGTAATTAAGTATTTTATGGTGGATAGGTATCTTTTGGTAATTTCCAATGTATCACCATTATTGTCTTCTTCATCTTTGTTTTCAGTTGATTTGGTTACATTTATCAAAACCAAATTACCTAGTTTATCCAACAGTTCTGAGTCACAATTCTGATTGTTTGGGGTGGTTTTAGAAAATTGCTGAGAGATTGCAAAGAGAACTGAGTTAGAAAAAGTGTATAGTAGTAATGATGATGATGGGTACTCTTTAAAGTATAGGACGTTTGATAGGTCTTCAATCAAATGATCGAACACCTTAACTATTGGATTTGAAGACGACTTTTCAATTTCTTTTATGAATTTTGTTGAAATCATGTTGAGAACGTGGTTTCTTTCAGTAGTAGAGTCCAATATGACTGTTGGGATATCTTGGACTTCATCTTGAACTTGCTTTTGAATCTTCTGTTTCATTTGCTCTTGTAAAACAGTATTCAGATCATAACATTGCAGTAAGCTTAGAATTAAATAAGTTATTAGCTGTATCTGAACACCATTGGGGAAAATAACCTGCCTTGATAGTTTTTGATTAACAGTTGATAATCTATCAAAATTCAATAGAATTTCGTTAATCAAGTAAACTCTTTGATCCCTGAATTTCATGTAAATCTTCAAAATTAGATGGGCTGCTGAAATTTTGATTAAATTCGATTTATTTGCATTTGAGCTTTCAATATCAGCAAAGAAGATTGAGATTGACAAAAATTCCAATTTGGTTGTGATTTTGTCATTGACTTGTTTTCTGTCAATGAACCTTATGATCTGTTTTAGTATTTTCAGTGATAAGTTTAGTATCTGATTTAGCTCCATCGAATCTTTCTTATTTAGAGTATATGGTTTATTGAAGCTTGGTAAAACAATACTCTCAATAATTTTATAAAAGCAATTCATAGCACTAGACAAGAAGTTGTCTAAATATAGTTTCTTGTCTGGCTTTTCAGTTGTAAAAATCAATAAGATCAGTGAAATTGCGTGAAGTGAGTTAATAACAAACCTGAACAAATCTTCGTCGGTGTCACTCAAGTTTATTTGATCATCATCTATGAATTCAATGCTTCTTAGCGATAGAAACTCAATTCTTTCCAATATTGAAAACTCAATTTCATCAATCAGCTTCGTTTCTATGATTTTGTTCAACCACTCTTCAAACCTGTGAAGTATTTCAATGGAGAGTACAAATTTCGAGTTGGGTAGTTCAGTCCATAGATTTTGATCTTGATATTCGCATACATCATCGGTCATCCCTATCTCGTGGACCAACTGGCTGATTCTTTCATTTGTTAGGTTCTCTATTATTAAGTGTTGTAAATCATTATGTTCAATGAACTTCTGCTTTTTAAACTCTGGTTCTTCTTTTTGATCTTGTTGTTCTTTCTCCTGCACCATTCTTCTTTTCTCAGATTGCTTCACAGCTCTCATTTCACGATCTCCAACCAGTGGTATCTGTAAGGCAACCTGTTTGGCAAATGCTGATAGTCCATTAAATAGTGAACCGTTAGGTTCGTCATTTGGTTCCTCCTTGGGCTGTTTCCCCACCTCCATCTGCTCAAATATCATGCTGTGCTCCTCCGCTTCCTTCCTGAGTCCATCTATGCTTGTCTGCGCGTCTTTTTCAGTCAGCCCATCTGTGCCACTTGCGTGAAGCATTTCGTCTGCCTGCTCATTGCTCGCCAGGAGCTCAATTTCAACTGCCGTTGCCCCCAGTGATAGCTCCTGGGCAGGTACCAGGAACGTCATGGGCGTCGCACCAAGCGCCTCGTTCAGATCAGCAGGAAACTGATTTCCATTCATCTTGAAATAAATTTGAAGCTTAAATCTAAAAAAAAGAATAGAATAAAAATAAAAAAAATTAATTACACCAAATTTTTCACTATTTGAATAACAACAAGACCATACAAAAGAGATGCTCAAGAACCGTTTTTTGTTCAGCAACAAGCACTATCTGGTAGTAAATAAGCCACCTGGAGTCACGACACAGTTCTCTAATAATCCAGGTCCCAAGAACCTAGTTAGAGAGGTACAACTGCAGTACCCAACAGCCTTAACTGTTCACAGAATTGATAAACCAGTAACAGGAGGCTTTCTACTCCCACTTTCCAAGATTGCAGCACAAAAGTTCAGCAAGAATCTGAAAAAGGGTGGTAATTTTGGCTACCCTTTTAACAGACGATATGTTGCACTGATAAAGGAAAAGGACGCACTAGTTGAAAGTGAAGAAGTTGAGTATACCAGAAAGCCGGGTGAAAGTGTTGTTGAGAGTGCTGGATATGTGAGAAGCTTGGATGAAGAGCACGGGCAAATGATCACCAAGTTTATTGATGTTGGAATAAATAGAAAAGGACTAAAGCTGATGATACTAGAACTGGAAACTGGTAAAAAGCACCAGATTCGCAAACAGTTGAGCAAACATTTTGGATCCATAGTGAATGACTTTGACTACGGCAGTGATGTAGCCATGGGATCGTTCAGACAAATCGGGTTGCACAGTGCCTTCATCAGCACAACCATCGGGCTTACGAAGAACAATCATTTGATTCCCGTAATGGATGGAAGATACGATCTGTGGGAAGGGTTTGTTGACAAGGAGGGGAACTTTGAGCATATCGTGAACGATGCTCTGGAACATTTCGATCAATATTTTAGCGGGAAATGAGGTCTCAACCTCGCTCGCTCACCCACTCGCCTTCGGCCTTGTATATATATTTATTCATTTATTTGCATAACTCTGGGAAAAGTTCTGTAATTAGTAGATCCCACAGATTCACAAATAAATGTAGATTCCAATTTTCATTCTCAATGCAGTTTAAGAATACTGCTGTATCAAACTGATCGAACCATGAAATTTTAAACTTTCTCAAAATTGCTAGTATCTTGGAATTAACCTGCGTTTGTAGCGCTCTAAATTGCTCTTCGGTTGGTTCTACTCTTGGAGGACCCATCTTGTCGTCATCTGGGAACAAGACGGTTCTGATGGTTTGAATTAATTCCACTATTTGAGTTTGGTTGATAGTAAACGAATTGATGAAGTTGGAAAACAGAACGTTGGATTTCGGTATATTTGGCAATAGCTTGAATATGGTGTATAAAATAGGAGAGTTGTCTTTCAGTTGAACTAAATCATTGATGAGTGGGAAAATGCCTAGATTGAATGAATATATTTGGCCTGAATTGACGGACAATGTTGATATACAGTTTGAGGCCTTATTGATTTTAGTGCTAAAAGTTTCTTCTTCTGTTCGCTCTTTGTGAACTTGAGCACTAGGGGCCAGTATTTTGTCGCATATCAAATTGACAATTTCCAAGAAATAGCTCTTTGATGATAACTTGAGTAGTAAATTATAAACTTGTTTGGATATCAAGGAGTTCAAAAAACTGCTTGTCAAGTTTGAGTTGATCTCGTTAATTGGTAGCAGTAGGTTAAGCATCAAGCTTGTCTGTATCTTGAGGTAACTCAGCAGATCATTCAAGTCTTCAGTCACTGCAATGTGCTTATCTAAGCAGTCTAAACAAGTCTCAAACTTTGAGTTTTTGTTCTTGAGTATTGTTTTGACGTTATTGAGGTGGCTGTCTAGCACTATGGGCACTTTGTCAAGTAGTAGGAGCTGCAAGCTGACACTCCTTAGTCTTTCCTCTACTTTTTTGGCGATAACTGAGACCAGATTGATCAGTTCATGTAGGAAATCTTCGTTTTTTGATATTGAATTGAACCAGCTGAATATGAAGTTTTTGTAAAACAGCGCTAGCAAACTGTACAGCTGGATGTCTATTTGCGGTGATACCAAAGACGGCAGCACTTCATTGAAGTTGCTGTGTTTAGAGGACGGATAAAATATCTTCTTGATTAAATGCTGCAAATACTCCTCTGAATTCTTCTCGAACTGCAAGATGTCTGGTTTTGGCTCCCTTGGCTGTGGGACCTGCTTTTTCACTGCTAGTTTAGACAGTCTTCTGAGCTTTATCGAGGATCTTTCCATGGTGTTGGAGCGTGTTGCTTGGTATCATTTTAAAAGTAAACAAGGGAAATACGTTTTTGTAATTTTTTTATCATTTAAACACAACAAAAATGGCTGAAATCATTGCCAAGTTTGAGGACTCAACCACGTTTGGGTTCAACAAGATCCGCTGTGAGACAGAGAGAGACAGCGAGGTTTATGAGCTGGTTGAGCTGTTCTGTTTTGGGGGAATAAAAGACTACAAAAAGCGAGAAAACGAGTTCAGTTGCAAGCTAAGCAGTAAAGCACTGTTCAAACTACGACAGCTGAGCTTTGTCAGTTTGTGTCTGAAGCAGAACGAGTTTGATTTTGACTACCTGATTGAGCAGCTGGAGCTGAATGACGATGTGGAGCTGGAGGTGCTGATAATTGAGAGCAACTACTGTGGGGTTGTCAAGAGCGAGATCTACGATTTTGAGAGACGGGTCGAGGTGAGCTACTGCATAGGCCGTGATGTGGCACTTCCCGGAGAAGAAATCAGCGGGTACAGCGCAACAAGCTGCGAGGACTTGGTCAAGGCACTGGACAAGTTCGATAGAAGAGTGCTGAGAGGCATTGATTATATAAGCGGGCTAAGTGGGATGAGCGACGACGTGAACAGCAGAAAGAGGAAGATGGATACGAACAAGTGATCAATGAATATAATAAATAAATAAGTAAATGTGTTTATGTGATGTTGTCAGTGTATTTATTTGGCTTCGGTTTCTGGTTTGTTCCACAATTTGCTTAGCAAACCGGTGATTCCAATGTCGTTCTCAATTTTATAGATACCAAAGGCTGAAACCAAGGTACCAAAACCCAGCAAGTACATGGCGTAGTCGTGTTGCTTGCCGTAGACTCTCTTTGGGATGTAGTCAATGATACAGGACTGGAATCCGATGTAGGAGTGGACCAAGATGGTTGAGCACAGAATGGCATCGATGGCTGGAGCGACTGAGCCAGTGACGAATGGGATGATGGTCAAAGGCACTAACCCGACAGCCATTGCTCTTTCCACATCCCAGTGTAGGGAGCCGTGGGCCTTGTCTGGTTTTGGCCCAACGTACGCATCATTGACAGTTCCCACAATGTATCCTGGTGGTTGTGGAATTTGCTTCAGGAATGGTATGTCAAAGTTGTTGGCTCTGGTTGTGTGTAGAAGTCTTGCAGCTGTGGATTTGGTGATGACTCTCGAGCTGTTTATGCCTAACTTGAACATTATCAATGGTTTATCTGCTGTTTAGTGTTGCCGGATAGTTAATTGTGAGTAAAGAAGAAATTGTCAATTTTTAATAAAATCAACGGAGAAAAATCGGTGACGTTCTCGGACAAAGTCGTGATAGTTAGTGATTATGTAATGCGTTAGTAGGTGGGCCAGTGGGTGGGAAGCAATTCCGGGAAGCGCAGTGTCCGGTTGGGGCGAAGAGGTGGTGCGGTAGCGGGGCACAGCTGCTGCAGGCCCCTCTGTACCGGTGGCTGTGCGCGGGGCAGAACCAGCCCACAATTAGACAGCAGCAGTGCGGTGGGCGCAAAGTGCTGGTACGCGCACGCCCCTGGAATGTGCGCGTTGCCCGGTGTTTCAGCTGCTAGGGGCTAGTGCAGGTAATGGAGAGTGTAGGTGATGTCTGCGCAGGTGCCCGGTGCTTAGGGTGGTGCGCAGGGTGCGCTTCTACTGCTTACTAAATGTATCGTATTAATTGTTAGGCCTGAGATCTTATCAGCGGTACGCGCACGCCTGCGCAGCGATAAGCGCCTGCACAGTTAGTAGGTGGTCGTCTGTGGTCGCCAGCTACCACTTGGTGACACCGCCATCAATGACAATGTCGGTCCCAGTGACAAAGCTGGCAGCGTCGCTTGCCAGATACAGCACGGCTCCCGCAATGTCGCCCGGCTCACCGACTCTGCCCACCATACTCAGATCACTCCATTCGCTCAGCAGTTCAGTAAACGACTCGGTCATGGCTGTCTTGATGTACCCAGGACTCACACCGTTGCATCTGATCCCATACTTGTTGGACTCAGCACTTATTCCGGCAACCATGGCTCTAATTGCGCCCTTCGTGGAACAGTATGCACTGGATCTTTGAGATCTGATCGCAATATATGCGCTCATCGACCCAATTAAAATGATCGATCCGACTTTGGTACCGTTTTTGATCATTTGCTTGCAGCTAAGCTGTGATATAAAGTAGCTGCCTTTGGTGTTGACGTCCAGTAATTCAGTGAACTGTGAATAACTGGTGTCTAGGAATCCCAGGTTCTTATTAATACCAGCACATGAAACTAATATGTCTAACTTGCCATCAAACTCTTCAGTGAACTTGTCGAATCCTTTTTTCAGATCTTCCTCGCTGCCAACATCAACTTTAAAGTACGCAATCTTGACCGCAAACTTCTTGCTCAACTCATTCATATCAACTTCACAGGTGATTATGTCAAATATACAGATATCACAGCCAGATTCTGCTAGTCCTAACACAATTCCTAATCCAATCCCACGGCATCCGCCAGTAATTAAGGCTGTTCTTCCTGATATGTCAAACTTTGGGCGTTAGCTTGCTGTACCGTATCCTTACTTTGCAACTCACTTTGCTAAACATTTTTAATGGGTTTATGAGCTGAAAACATTTTAAAATCTAGCTATTTATCTTAGTCACTTAACGGACCGCCTTTTCCAATCGTGGTAATCACACTGATAGCCCACTTTTACTATCAGCGCCATCAGCTCTATCTTATCAAGCCCATTTAAATATCACATCCACTTTAAATTCTCCCACCTAAGAAATTCACTATTTTCCACTTATCATATTATATAAATCGTTGCAGTTTCTTTTTGCTGGCTGCTAGTGGCTACAGCAGTATATCACAATGGTACCTCTAGATATCATTATAGTCGGTGCTGGTCTTGGTGGTCTTTCAGCGGCAATCTCAATTAAATTATCCGGCCATAATGTAATCATTCTCGAAAGCGCCAAAGAAATTGCAGAGGTTGGTGCTGGTATTCAGCTGCTACCAAATGCAACAAGAATCATGTTTAGTTACGGGTTGAAAGATGAGCTTTTGAAGATTTCAACTCATCCTGAATTTTGTCACATGAATAGCTGGAAAGGCTACGAGATTACCAAGATGAGCTTCCATGAACATGGTGAGAAATACGGGTTCCCATTTCTGGACTTTCACAGGGCTGATCTGCAAGCTGTGCTGCTGAAAAAGGCTAGAAAACTAGGCATTGAAATTCATATCAATGCCAGAGTTGTTGATATTAACTACAATTTAAGCCTAAGAACGGCCACTGCAATTACCACAATTGGTGACAAGTTCACTGGAGATCTAATTGTTGGTGCGGATGGTATCAACAGTAAGATAAGAGATTTGATTCAGGGATTCCATGACCCACCAACTCCTACAGGCGACTCTGCATGGAGATTACTCATCCCTACCGACAAGATGACTAAAGACCCTGAGCTCAAGAAGCTGGTTGACACTCCACAAGTTAACTACTGGATTGGTCCTGATGCGCATTGTGTCAACTACATTTTGAAATCAGGAAAGTTTCTGAACTTTGTGCTGCTCTGTCCTGATACGGTCCCAGAAGATGTGAATATCTGTCCTGGTGATATCCAAGAGCTACAGAACTTTTTTAAAGGGTGGGATCCAAGAATTGAGAAACTAATTAGCTTATGTCCACATGAGGTTATCGATAAGTGGAAATTGTGTTTCAGAGCAGGAATTGACAACTGGTCCCATCCATCTAACCTGGTCACTTTGCTGGGCGATAGTGTTCACGCTACTCTTCCATATCTAGCTTCAGGAGCAGGAATGGCTATTGAAGACGGTGCGGTTATTGGCGAATGTTTCAAGAGAGCCAAATCAAAAGATGACTTACCTACAGTACTGAAAGTGTACGAAAACTGTAGAAAGCTCAGAACTGAACGAATTGTTGCCAGAGGCAATCAGCAGCAACATTTATATCACTTGTACGATGGTGAAGAGCAGGAAGAAAGAGACAGAATTTTGTCCATGCCAAATCCTCCAGCTGGTGAGACTTTTGTGTGGAGAGATAGGGAAATGGCTCCTTGGTTATTGGGCTACAATGTTGAAAAGGACGTTGCACTTCACTGGACTGCCGTCACTGCTAAATAAACTTCTAAATACATGCTATACACACTCTACAGAATGTTCGGCTGTAGCGTTTTCTATGTTGGACAATCTGTAGGCATTTATTTAAGTGGGTAATAAAAATTTGTCCACTTAATTTTGTGTCAAAAGTATAAAACGTGAAATATTTCCTCAAAGTGAAAAAAGTTTAATCCTCCAGATCGTAATGACTATTAAGAACTGCTTATTTACACCAGTTGAGCTTAGTGGGTTGCAACTAACCCACAGAATTGTTTTGGCTCCATGTACAAGAATGAGAGGTGAAGCCAAAAACGGGTATTTTATACCAGGTGACTTGATGTTGGAGTACTATACCCAGCGTGCAACCAAAGGTGGATTGTTAATCACAGAGGCTACTCCAATCAGTGCTAGTGCAGCAGGGTACCCGGGAGTGGCAGGCATCTTCAACAAAGATCAAATTGACCACTGGAAAAAAATCACCACTGCAGTTCATGAGAAAGGTGGGTTTATTGTGTGCCAGTTATGGCACGTTGGTAGGGCCACTTTGGCACAGTTAACTAATGGGATTCAGGCAGTCTCTTCTACTACTGTTGCACTAAGTGGAGACTCACTAGTTCCTGGAGTGCAATATAAAGACTCCCCACCAAGAATAATGTTTGAGTCGGACATTGATGCAGTTACTGGTGACTTTGTCACTGCAGCCAAAAATGCAATGGAAGCTGGTTTTGATGGAGTTGAAATCCATGGTGCCAATGGATATCTATTAGATCAGTTTTTGCATGATAACGTCAACACTAGAAGTGATGAGTACGGTGGTTCCATTGCTAATCGATGTAAGTTCCCGCTTAAGGTAATCAACTCTGTGGCTGAGGCAATTGGTGGTGATAAAGTGGGTGTTAGATTGTCCCCATTCAATTACTTCCAAGAGACTAAAGATTCTAATCCTGTTGGTAATTGGTCTTATTTATGTGGACAATTAGACAAAATTTCCTATGTTCACATGATTGAACCAAGATTCGATGAAGTTTTGAGCGAAGAAGATAAACTGAAGTCACTAGAGGAATTGAAATCAAAGAAAGATGAATTCTCGTTAAACCTTTTCAGAAACATATTAAAATCTAAAGGCATCCACTTCATAGCTGCAGGAGGCTTTTCGTCTGAGACTGCTAGCTCTAAAATCGAGTCAGACGAATCAGATTTAGTTGCATTTGGACGTCATTTTATTGCCAATCCTGACCTGGTTGAAAGATTCAAGAATGATCTCAAGTTAAACAGATACGACAGATCAACTTTCTATGGCTCAGATCCTCCACATACTGGGTACACTGATTACCCGTTTTACTCTTAGTGATAAACACCTTGTCCACTTTCCTTTCTTCTTGTATTTTCCCATTTTACTGCGCCCACTCCCGTTCGATACTCGTAGTTATCACATTGCCCACCTTTTGGAATATACAGTGCCCACTTTTCCCCAGTTTACTCGCCCACTTTTCCCCAGTTTACTCGCCCACTTTTCCCCAGTTTACTCGCCCACTTTTCCCCAGTTTACTCGCCCACTTTTCAAAAGAGAAAATGATTAAAAAAAAATCAGTTTGTAAATTGACCAAAATAGCTATACAACCAGTCCGGAACATTGAATTCAGCTGAAGTAACTTGTGCTGCCGCACCAATGTACCCATCCGGACGCTGGATCAAAACTGTAAAATCGCAATCCTCAACCCACTTATCAAAAACCAAATTCTTGTTATCGATAAACACACCCCATTTATACTGACTGAAAAACTTTGGTAATTCATTAATTTCAAATGAGTCTTGTGCAGATTTGGTAATCACGCTAAGCGAGAATAAGCTCGAAACTGGTAGGTAACGTTTCTTGTTGATCACCTCTAACTCAAATTCACTGGAGATTGTAGTTTCATTTTCGCTTGCTTTAAAATACAGTTCAGCGAATTTGCTACCAGCTAACTGCTCTTCCACCTTATTCAAAGCACCATCTCCCAGGTCTTTAATGATAAAGTAAATATTGAACTGGCCTAGAATTGGAATTGCAGACTCGATTGCGACTTCATTGGAGTCAATACATCTTAGAACATCGCAGTGCAATGGCAATGTTCCAGGAGCCAGCTTCTTTGTACCTTCGGTGTTCAACACGTTTGAAGAGTACTCAGCACCAACTCCTGAAATAAATTTGACATTCTGCTCAAAGTTCTTTGCTAGTTCAATTGGGTCACCGATCTTAAAAGCAGTTGTATGAACCTTATCAAAATTGATAAGATCATTGGCAACTTTCTGTCTTTCCATTTCAAATGTTGGAAGCAACTTACCAGTACCAAACAGCTTGGGATACTTCAAAACTAACGCAATCTTCCAGCCGAGATTCCAACTGTCGTGCATTGACACATTCATTCCCTGGGCGGCGTTGGCTGAGTGTGTATGCGAGGCATCACCAACAATGAAAACCTGCTGGTTATCTTGGAACTTATTGGTGACTCCCTGGCAAACTCTGTACACACTAAACCATTCAACAGAATTCCATCTCAATTTAAATGGTGACAAGACATTTTGAGCAATTGATTGAACTTTCAGTTGAGCTTCCTCGATTGTGTCAGTCTTAAAGTCCGGCTCCAGCTCAATGTACAGCCTTGTTAGATTGCGCTCACGTGGGATCCCTAGAACTGTCTTATTGGAAGCTGATCTAACAACCGTTTTACTCCAGAAGTCTGGAAAATCGGTGTCCAGCTCCCCATCAATGACACCCCAGCGCAAATCAGTAGTTTGCGCAATTGGATAGGTATCTGGCATACTTTTGCGAACGGCTGAATGTGCGCCATCACAACCAATCAGGTATTTGGATTTAACTTTCAGCTTTTGAGAATTCAAACAGTCAACTAATTCAGATTCAACAACACCAGAGCTGTTAATTTTGTAATTCAAAAATTGCAAACCTCGTTTAATGTCCCCGTTTCTCTGTTTGATATCATCAATGAGAATTTTTTCAATAATTCCCTGGTGGAGAAGTAAAATGTAAGGTCTTCTTAAATCAATAAATTTGGGAAAATGGTCTTCTCTGCCGGTTCTCTCTAAACTATTTTCATCAATTGAGTTCCAAAAAGTAATGTCAAAGATCTTGACTCCTAATGATTCAATTTTACTCAACAAACCTAACTGATCAAATGTTTCCAGAGTTTTTGGCTGAATTCCGTCTGCTCTGCCGGCCTCTGTTGGTCCATTTCTTTCATCCACAACCATGGCACTAACTCCAAACCTCGCTAGAACCGCCCCCATCATCAATCCAGCTGGTCCTGCACCAACAATGAGCACATGTGTTTCAATTTCACCAATTGTCATTATTATTATTTAGCAATGAACTTCTTTTTTGAGCTGCAAAACATAATAGTAAAGTTAATATGTCAAATTTATATAACTTCCAAAGTCAGCCCAGAATCACATCTCTTATTCTAATGTGGAAGACGCCAATCACTGCAAAACTCTTAGTTCTTTAAAAATATGTGCTCTTTTTTTTTTTTTTTTTTCTCGCCCACTATTAAATTTCATGATAGATAAAGT
>JAJLVZ010000002.1:248643-307464 GCA_030570575.1 [Candida] sp. | reverse complement strand
GATAAGATCAGTAGAGTGGGCTAAGTGGGCTCTCCATCATGCTTCTAAGGTTGAATCAACTAACTGATTGTACTTCATTGCCTTCAAAGAGCTAAATTCAGCTGAAAGATAAAGATTCACTATAAAAGTGGGATAACTTCATACCAAATCGAAGCTTCCCAACAGCAAGAAGAAGCAAAACCACTGAAAAACACAATATCAAGCATGGTTGAAGAAAAATCCCAAGTTGAAGTTAAGGCTGATTCATTAGCAGAAACACAAGATTTCTCCGGCTCAGTTGATTATTACATTGACCCAGCTCTGGAGCGTAAATATGTCAGAACCATAGACACCAAGCTACTGCCGGTCCTTGCCGCAATGTATTTTTGTTCTGCAATGGACCGTTCCAATGTCAGTAATGCATATTCGGATGGTATGGCAAATGATTTACATTTCCACGGCCAACAGTACTCGTTAATGTTACTGTTATTTTATATTCCAACTGCACTTTGCGATTTACCATGCAATATCATCACCAAACAGGTTGGTGCTAATATCACCTTGCCAGTACTAATCATCTGTTGGGGCGCGTTGACTATGATCCAGCCTGCCTGCAAGAATTTTGGTGGGATTTTAGCGTTGAGATTGCTTATTGGAGCCTTCGAAGCTGGTTTCTTTGCTGGTGTCATATACTACTTGACCCTCTTCTATACCAGAAGAGAATTGGCATTTAGATTCTCACTGTTCATAACCGCCTCAATTTTAGCTGCTGCTTTTACCGGGTTGATTGCATATGCAGTTTTCCAGATTGAAGGCGGACCATTGCAAGGATGGCAGTATTTGTTTTTGATTGAAGGGGGAGCCACGTTCGTTATTGGAGCTGCATCGATATTTTGGTTGCCTAAGAGTCCAAGCACATGCAGATGGTTATCAGATGAACTGAAAGAGGTTTCAAGACTTCGCCAGCTGAGAAACTCCAGTAGCAAGATCGAAAAAAGCGGGTTTGACTGGCAGGCTTGTAAAGCTCGTTGTCAAACATGGCAATGGTGGGTCTACTTCTTCATATCGTTCACCTATCCATTACCTTGGACCACGGCCTCACTGTTTTTGACTCAGATTATAGGCAGATTTGGGTTCCACACGGTCAAGACCAATCTGTGGACCGTTGCTCCTAATCTTGTGGGTGCAGTTGTTCAGCTGTGCATCACCTTCTCGTCCGATAGATTTGGTGAAAGAGCATACCATTTGTGCTTTGCGCTGACTTTGTCGCTAGTCGGACTAATCATCCTAGCAACAGTCGATAGTTTCAAGCATATCGGAGTTAGTTATTTTGCCTGTTTCCTGCTATGCTGTGGATGCTATGTTCCATCATCACTAGTGCACTCGTGGCACAACAACAATAACCTGAACGAATCTTCCAGGGCCTTTGATTCTGGTGTTTTTGTCGGCCTGAGTAACCTGGCCTCCATTACAGCCAGTGCCACATTCAGAACCAACTATGCACCTAATTACAACCCAACAATCATCGCCACATGCATTTCTGCTGGCATCTGCTGGATATTGTCCTTCGGTTTAGGCACATGGCAAAAAATGGAGAACAAGAAGCGCAACAAAGAGCAAGGTATCCAGATCACGGCTGCTGATGTTGACACCAGTGAGCTCAAAGACGGTCTGAACGATCCTAGATGGAGATACTATACCTGAAAAGCCCACTCTGGTTTTTTCTCTTTTTTATAATTTAATACAGCTTTTGATTTGCCTAGGGCGTTTTATTCAGACTCATATTTTCAATCAGATAGTTGAGCTCTTCCTCCTCCAGTTTCTCCATTTCCTCTAGCTCTTTCTGGGCTTTGTCATGCGCCAATTCGCGCTCCAAATCATCGTCTGACGATAAATCGTCATAGCTGACTGAGTGCTCTAGGCTCTCCTCCTTCAGCCTGCGTTCGCGCTCGCTCTTCCCAGTAACCTCGCTCATTCCTTCTATACCACCTCGCCTGCTCTCAGCCCTCTCTAACCGCTTAGCGTCTCTCTCCTGCTTATTGAATGGAATGTAACTCTTCCCTCGCAGCGTGTACCGCCTGTTATCGCGCATTGGGTGCACTCTTTTCTCGTTCCGCTCCACCATCTTCGCCTGCAGTTTCTCAAGCCCACTTGCCGCGCTGTCTGCTTGCATCTTATATCCCAAATCAGCAACGGCTTGTTATACAGCATAAACTAGCAAAACAAAAAAGAAAAAAAAAACCAAAAAAAATAAAAATAAAAAAAATTATTTATTTAATTTTTAAGCCAAAAACCCCAAAAAGCCGACTAAATGTCCATTATAATACCAGGCGACCCGCTGGAGGTCCCACAGACGACGCTGCTGGGCCCAGGAACATACAAAGTGCCTTTGACTGGCGAGATAATACCTACAAGCGCAGGTATCCTCGAGCAAGACGACAAGTTGGTCTACATTGAATCCAACGCTAAGCGGTACATTCCGCAGTCCAACGACTTTGTGATCGGCGTGATAACAGGCGTGTATGGAGACGGGTACAAGGTGCAGTTGTCGGACTTCTCGTTCCCAGTCCAGCTGTCAGCAATGGCGTTTCCAAACGCTTCAAGAAAAAACAGACCAAATCTGAAGACTGGGAACCTGGTTTACGCCAGAGTTTCCAGTGCGATCCCGGAAATCGATGTTGAGATAGAGTGTGTGGATGCCACTACAGGCAAGGACGGCGGGTTTGGGCTGCTGGAGGGTGGGTACGTAGTCGATGTCAGTTTGGCATTTGCCAGAAACCTGCTGTTCAACGTTGACTTCCCGCTGCTGAACTTAATAGTCAAGAAGTGCAAGTTTGAGATTGCTATTGGTGTCAACGGCAAGATATGGGTGAAGACAGACGACCTGAAATACACCATTGCGGTTGCCAACTCCATCAAAAACTGCCAGAGCGTGCAGTCTGCAGACTTTCAGACTGTGATCAACGAGTGCTTTAAGGCTGTCAACCTGTGAGGTTTGGGCTGTAGCTAATGTCGTAAGTTATAAATGTTGATGAGTTTTCACAATGCTGTAGCTGATGGGTTATAAGTTATAGATATTGATGGAGTTTTCATAAATTCTGTGGTCGCTTTCTCCAACCGCCAGTTGCCCTATGGCTAAAGTGTTGTCTTGTGTATGAAGTGGATGGGCCTCCAGTAGCTTCTCCACATCAATCAAGTTTGTATAGTCAGGTGAGACAAGGGTTTTTTCATCCTCATGCTCCACATGCTCCTCACCCTGAACACCATCCTGGTAAACTTCAAACATCTTCACCCCACTCAACCCTCGGTTCCTCTCAACATCCTCCTCATATCTAACAAATGTCTCTTCCAAATGATTCAACTCCATCTTACTGATGATCAAACTGAGCTCATCCAAACCAACCGTCTCAGCCTTCTCTTCCTCCACTGCAGGCTGTTTTCTCTTTTTCTCAATCTTTCTCAGCTTATAATTGATTGAGGTCTGCTTCTTAGACTTGAAGGGAGAAATCTCTTCATGCTCACTTATGTATCTAGTGGTCGAGTTCATATTAATTTCAAACAGTTCATCAAAAAAAGTGATAATCCTAGGAATGTAATACTCATTCCAGTAGTTGTCAAAGAAGCCCTGGTACGGTTGTAAGTAATTTTCCAAGTAAAATTCATCAATCTCGATAATGTTCTTTATCTCGTAGAACTTGTTGAAATTTATCAGGTTAAACTCATTCCACCAAAGTCTGTAACTTCTCTTCAATTCAGTTTGGTTGCTAGTTTGCACATTATGTAAATAATAATCAGTGTTCAAATCCCACAGCATGGGTTTACCCCTTTCCCATACATAGTTACCTAGGAAAAGATTAATGGCATCTTGTCTCTGTGCATCTATGAATGAGTTACTATAAAACCTCTTGATACTTTCAATCATATCTCGAGAATGTGATGACCACTGGTTGATTTTTCTATATGTCTCCATGGTATTGACCAGGTGAGACCCACCATACTGCAGAGCAATTGTGTCACCATGATCGTGGAACATCTCTGTTAAAATATTGACAACATCGGAATCGTAGTCTATGAAGACATCTTCAATTATTCCCAGTGCATGCAGCTGGTACCCCAAAGCCCTTTTCCCGATAACAAACTGTGCAGCATTTGTTCTGTCAAGACAGTCAATACAGTTAGTGCGACAGATTCCTTCCTGCAGTTTCGTCTTTGATAAATTCTCGCCGTTATGGAAGAACCCCGTTGTCTTGATAGTTTCTTCACCGTAGTTTTCTAGGAATTCAATAACGTCCTGTCCGTCCGATTTGGATGCTCGCGACATGTCCCAGTGCCTGTACTTTATCTTTTTGTCCTCCGGAAGCGGATCATTCAGGTAAGTTACACATTGCTCAAACTCCTTTAGCAGTTTGGTTTCTCTGGGTGTTCTCTCTTTCTGCTTGATCAGATTCAAAACCATTATTGGTGAATCATACCGTTTGAACAAATTGTCAAAGTGCAATGCTGCAGATGTGAAAAAGGGGTCAACAATATCAATGACAATTGGGGGTTTAGCCAGTTTCAAATTAGTGGCTTCCTGCGACCAGTACAACGGAATTGAGCCACGATGCTGGGTAAATGAAGTATATTTTGAGTTGTTGTAGAATCCATACCTGTTATCGTGGAAGCTCGTTGTGGTGAGGTCGCACACTATTTGTTCGGTTTCAACCTCGTTTGCGACATTTCCTTGGTTGTTAACACCTCTTTTGAGAAATCTTGCACCTGCAAAATGGTGAGACCGCCTAGCTATCACCGTTATATATATTTTCTTGCCAAATATGGACACGTTGGCCTGATCTATGAACCCATGGATAATGGGCTGAAACCAGTCAAACACCCTATCGCATGTGGCCATCACAGGTGCCAGCAACGAATTGTTCCATATAAACCTTTCGTTGTACTTATCGTTGAACTTGTCGCTGGGTTTCAGCCCATACGCCCGTTTCTTTTCCCTGAGCACATTGCTCTGCAGCGTGTTGGTTATATCGTAGGTGTGGCTGAAGTAGAAGGTCTTGGAAAGGTCCAGGATGGAGAATGTCGATAAGAACCGGCCCTCCTCGCTGTACTTGTCTGGCTTTTTATAGTTTTTCGCCATTGGAACAAGCTCTGTCCCGTCAATGTGGTAGATGTAGTGCCCGCCTAGTACTGCCACAGGTGATTTCTTTGTCACAACAAGAAGGTAATAGCAGTCTGTAAACCGTATAAACCCCAGCAGACCAAACCCGGTCAGCTTCTTCGTCAGCCCCTCCGGACTCGTCTCTTCCAGGCGTGACAACACATTCATTATCTCCATTCTGGTGAAGGACACATTGTCCTCAACGATCTTCAGCTGATCCTTCTCTGCAGTTAGATCAATCTCCAGCATCTTGAAGATGGTTTCCCGCAAATTGCTCCCCACTATATAAATCCTTGCACTGGTCTCGTAGATTGTGTACTTCTGAAGCACCAGCTTCCGCGTCCTCGACACATAGTTCTTGTCATTGATCATTTATTCTCGTTGTTTTGTTTGTTAATGTTAACAAATTGATATAAGTAAATAAATAAATTAAATAAATAAATAAATAAATAAATAAAAAAAAAAAAAAAAAAATTATTGAAACCAAATTTTTACGCTGAGCAGCTGGGAAAATGCCTGAACTGTCAGCCAAGCAGCTGGAGAGGCAGCAGAAGAAGATTGAAAAGGACAAACGCAAAAAACAGTACCAGGATATCACGATTCAGGGCACCAACGACTACTCGATTGTGTCAAAAAGATCTGTTGAGAAGCTGTACTCGCCGCTATCAGCCAGTACGCCGCACTATTTCCAGCATTTCGTGAAGAAGCCGTCCAGACGGTCGCCATGTATCAACAGGGGCTACTGGACGAGGATGCAAGCGATCAAAAGATCGACTTTTCAGATTATTCAAAACTCGCTGAAGCAGAAGAAGAAGATTGTGATCATCAACCTGGGAGCAGGCTATGACCCACTGGCGTTCCAGTACCTGGACCCGGTCCACGTTGAGAACAAGGAGCACATTGGAAAGCTGTCCTTCATTGACGTGGATTATCCGGATCTGAACAAGATCAAGATCCAGATGATCAAGAACTCGCCTGAACTGTGTGAGATTGTCGGAGACGAGCTGCCAAAGGACTTCACAGGCGTGGACTTCAAGACCGAGAACTACACTGCGCTGTCGTGTAACTTGAAGGACATTGACCTGTTCCAGAAGCAGCTGAAGTACTTGAATCTGGACGATGACAATATCACCAAGATTTACATTGCAGAGGTGTCGATCGCCTACATGCTTCCCGAGTTTGCAGACCCAGTGATTAATGCCAGCTCTAAGCTTTCAAACAGCCATTTCCTGCTTTTAGAACAGATCCTGCCGCAGGGTGAGTTCCACCCGTTTGCAAGAGCAATGCTTTTCCACTTCAGTAAGCTCAACTCCCCGCTAAACTCGGTCAGAACCTACCCAACCATTCCAAAACAGATTGAGAGGCTCAAGCAGCAGGGCTACTCCAACATCAAGGCCCAAGACTTGTTCCAGTTTTGGGAAAGCCTGCCAGTTTCCACCAAAAGGGAAATCGAGCAGGTTGAACTGTTCGATGAGTGGGAAGAGTTTTTGCTGTTTGGTCAGCACTACCTGATTTTGCATGCTACAAACACCGACTTCCAGCTGTTTCAGCAGAAGTCGTTGACTGACGAGTTTCAGGTTGAGAAGGATTGTGTCATGACATTAGGGCACACACAGCAGCCGGAATTAGAGAGAAAATTTCTAAGTGCGTGCTGCGATATCAATAACGAGAGTATCCTAGCTCATGGTGGTTCCTTCAACAACCGACTGAACTCCATTTTGTCCTTGAAACAATTGAAAGTTCACCAACATGACGTTTCACCAAGAATGACACATACATTGAGCCCACTCATGGAGAACTCATTTCTTTTAATTGGAGGCAGAAACTCGCCAAAGACCCCACTTAGGGATTGCTGGGTGCTTACCAGGTCTTCTAACGGCACTTATGAATGGAAACAGACAGCAGAATTGCCGACTCCAAGAAGCAGACACTGTGCTGTGAACCTAGGAAGTGATCAAGTTCTGGTGTACGGTGGTGACTTCAATTCGGCACCATTCCTGAAGTATACTGGTGGCAACTTCACTGAGCTGAAAAGTCATTTCATCACTAAGAAATCAAGTGCAATGGCGTATAATGGGGAGTTTGGTGTTATTATTGGTGGTATGGACTCAAACTTGAACTTCACTGATACACTGCATACTTTCAAAATCGTTGATAATGAAGTTCAAGTTGACTTGGTACTATCAGATCCGCTGCTGAGTAGATATGGAGCCAAATGTGGCTTTATTTCGCAGAATGAAATTGTACTGGCTGGTGGTGTCAATAACTTGATCTCGTTAGGACAGCAAACCACAATAATCAAAATCAATTTATCAACGAAAGAGATCACCAAATGCCAAATTCCAGCTGATATTTGGACCAAATTTCCAATGTTAGTTGGTTTTGACCTAGTTAATTACAAAAATGCGTTGGTTTTAATTGGCGGCGGAGCTGTTTGCTATTCGTTTGGCTCTGTATGGAACGACTATCCATTAATTATTGGCGAATCAAAAGAGGAACTTGTATTTGAGTTGGAAGAACTTGTTTAGTGTGTTTAATAGAGTATTGCATTGATATCACTGTATGCCCTGTAGCTATAACATTGTTATAAATTTGATAGTGGGTTTTTTCTGTTTTAATGTCAGTTAGTGTATTTATTTTGAAGGTATAGTAGAGCTTAGACAGATTTTATCAAATATACTGAAGTGCATGTAGTAAGTCACTTGGGGTTAACTACAGACGACAGTAATGCCAATAATACAATCCTGATATTATACCACTAGCACCATTATTAGGCTCTTGAGAAGAAATTACTCAAATCATTTAGCACACACATATTATTAAATCAAAATATTTTTGTCTCAGAAATTAGGCACTTTGGCCGAGTGGTTAAGGCGAAAGACTTGAATAATTTGTTACTTGCTAACAATAAGCAATCTTTTGGGATTTTCCCGCGCAGGTTCGAGTCCTGCAGGTGTCGAATTTTTTTGAATTTTTTTTTTTGCAGCTTCAATCGACCAGTGCTACACTAGCTTATAAACCCAGGCCTCTCTTCGAATTCACGCTACTTAGCAACACGTTGGAATAAGGAAGTACGCAGAATTTACTAGAAGTGAAGATGCAAAACCGATTGTATGCTTATAAATGCAACACGTAGAAAACTATACAAGAAACCTCATTAGACCATTGTGTAATTTTATTGACATATTATATACCCCCATAATCTATTAGTTATATATCTCACACGAAATTACTGAACAGCGCATCTTTTGACTTAATTTTGATTTCACCAAATAGATTGTCCTGTTTCAAGCTAATTGCATCAGAATTACTCAGCACCAGCAGCTCAAAGAATATTCTTGTTGCTTCAGATTTTGGAATCTTTGACAGTGGTTCATTAGATGCAGAATCATTTTGATAGATCTTGGTAAAGTTGGTTGAAACATTATTCGTGAGTTCACTTTTGATTTCATTTGCAACTTTAATTGTGAATTTGGAAATGTTTGAATTGGACATTGATGTAAAGTTCTCCAGATCATCGTCCTTTTCGTACTCAAAGTTTTCTTCTTCCTGCGCAAGGTTTTCATGCTCAATGTTGAATTCCGGATTCAGCACTCTTTCATTATCAATATCAAAGTCAAAGTTCATTTCCATACTTTGATCAAACTCACTGCCATGGTCAAACCCACTCAAATTTTCGCTATCATTCCCATTTTCCTCTTGATTTGCATTTTCATGGATTAGTTCAGGCACAGGTTCGTCATTGTCCGTATGTACTGTTTTCTGTCTTTTGTTCATTAAGCTCATTAAAACGTCTTCATTTATAAAGCTATCAATCTTGATATCTTTCAGTTTATTCAGCTTCTCTTCTTTCTCGCTTCTCAATAGACTGGAACAATCTCTAAATTCCTCAATTGAGATTTCAATTCTATCATCATCTGAAATGATGCTATGATAGTCTGACAATGGATTCTTGGCTCTTGGTTTTCTCTTTTTTTTGATTATATTTAGAGGCAGCTCGTCCATATTACTAGTGGTAAACTCATCGTGCTTCTCCACAAGTTCTATTGGCTCGTTACCAAAGCCCAGATCCAGGTCATCTGCAAACCCATCACCTTCCAGAACTGAAAGATTCGCGTCATCGATTGCTCTTCCTACTTCAATTGATCTATCAGCTTCTTCATTATTGTCATTAACACCATCATCACCGCCTTCCATATCAAAGTTCAGATCCATATCAAAGTCATCATTAATTCCATCCAGCTCGTCAACATCGTTTCTTGGTATCTCAATAGACTGGTCGTACACCTCTTCGAGTCTGTTTTTGTTACTGGTGGCATCCAAGTCCAAGTCTAGGTCATCAAAGGTCAACGGTTCCTGATACAATAAGTCAGACGTGGTCACAGTATCCTGTAAGGTGATTTGATTGATAGTTGGAATGATGGTGGAGTTGGCAGGTAGTAAAATGGTGTTGGAACTCGATCTGATGGCAGATTTCAGTTTCAGTAGCGCATCAGATACGTCGTCTAGTAGATATTTCGCCTTTCTTGAATAAATTCTCACAACTCCATACAGTAACTGTCCAGATAGCCTCAATGCCAAAGCCTCTGAATCCTCACTTGTCGCATTGGCGATTGCTTTGGTCGATTCCACAATGTTTGTTTGAAGAAACTGCTGTTTTGACAGTTTCTTCTCCAGGTTTGCAGCCAACCAAATCTCTGCTAACGGACCCTCTTTAGCCAATAAAGTCTCTGAGTAGAACATGTAGGATGGTAAGTTATAGATAGCAAAGTGTTGGAACTGAAAGATTAGTAAAACTGTCTTATTTTTTTGTTTTCAAGATTTTTTCCTACTTACAAAAAACCTCTACGCGTTTCAAAACAACGCGTAAAAAATTCAAAATATGCAAAAGGGCGCGCGGATTGCAGAAGATTACATATTAGCACAGAACGGTTCACACACACTTAAATCCACTAAACAATTAAAAAACTAGACGCTCATTTTTTGGAGCAACAGGAGTTGTTTGAGAAGGCCAAGGTTGAAGTCGAGTCCAGCTTTGATTTCACCTGCAGTCCCTGTTTCTTAGCCTCTCTGGCACCGGATGTTGTCATTGCGTAGCTTGGTGGGACATCAAGAGCAGGATTTTCGGTGAAGAAGTTTCTTGGTCTTATCAACAGAGTGATTGGCTCAGCAGGCATCAGTGGGAAGTCCTCTGGTGCTGGGACATGCGAGATACCGAAAGTGTGGAACACCAAAACATCAGTGTTCTCGATGTTATCACTACCATCACCAATCCATTTCTTGATACCAACAGGCACTTCACACGAGTTCTGAGACACATGAACGCCTGAAGGGTACAGTCTGTCCTCCTCGTACTTCACCACGTTCATGGCGTGTCTTGCCCATGGGGCTCTTCTGGCCGGAACCGAGTTCTCCTTGGCCATCATTCTAGGAGTTTGGGTTGACACAATTTTGTAAGAAACTGGCAGGCCAGAATATGGATTGATCTTGTTTGGATTGATGATATCCCAGGTTCTGGATGTTTCGGCACACGCGTGGGTCAGACTGTCGCTGACTGTCTTGTAGACAGTTCTCTTACCGCACCAGCCAACTCCATATGGGTCCTCAACAGAATTCAGTTCGTAGTCAGAAGGAACCACATCAGAAGATGCAACCGAGTTGTTGTCACCGTCCAGTCTTGGGTCAAGTCTCAGAGAGAACAGGTGCTGGTGGTTGTGGGCATTGACTCTTGGGTAAACCTCGGTTCCCCATGGGCCAACTTTCTCACCTTTGCCTGCAACATAAGTGTTCAGTATACCAGTTAACTTGATGTCCAATCTGATGGACCCGTCCTGCAAAAAGTTCCAGTAGATGCAGTACTCGTAGTTGGAGGCGGTGAAGATTTGCGAAATGATCAGTCTGGTGGCCCTGGTCACGATACTGGTGGCAAAGTCGTCTCTGAAGTCAGAGTGCTTGAACAGAATACCGTCGTCTTCCTCGTGGATACAGATGGCATTGTTGATAGTGACCGGCTCCCCAGCCCTGGATGCAAAGTGCGCGTCCAGGTAGTGGATGGTTCCCTTACAGTCGCAGCCCAGGGACAGCGGGTTGGTCATGTAGCCGGCACCGTACTCACCGATATCAAGCGCATGCTTTCTGAAGTGCTTGAAGTCTGGGTTACCGTATGGCACCACCATTTCACACAGGGACATTCTGTGAAACAGCGGACGCTCATTGCCATGGTCGTTGTAGGAGATGTCGCTCAGCACAATGCCTTCTCTGTAGTTGAAGCCGATGTGCAGCTTGAAGTTGTTCCACTCGATGACATTGCCGTTCATCTTGAACGAAACACCCTCTGGCTGGGTCACATTAATAGGTTTAAGGCCCTGTCTGTAGCCGTACTTCTTAACAGCGTCTGCAGGGTAGAAGTTGGAGTGCGGCAAGTCGCTCAGTGGTCTTCTAACGTTTGGAATGTCAATGAAGATAACTTCCTGAGTCTCGATATCAACAATTGGGATGAAATCCAACGGATGCGAATACTGCGAGTCGTCCTCGTTGTTTCTGTAGTAGATCATTGCCTGCTGCAAACGTCTGGAAGCACCCCAGCGCTCATCGTGGCCAATGGTCCATGGGTCACAGTAGATTTTGTGCATGGAGTTTGGTGGCACTCCAGAAAGCAGACATTGCTCAATAACAGCCTTGTCCTTTCTAATAATCGCCTCAGTGTTTTGCATATCCTCAACTGTCAGGATAGGCTGGGCCCCTGTAACGTGTTTCAGACCGGTGATGTACATGTTTGAGATGTCTGCAACACCTTCTTGGATACCAGTTTCATTCTTAACCAGGTAGACAAAATGGGCCAGCCTTGGAGGAAAGGACCCATTCTGCTCTTTCCAGGCCAAGTAGGACTTCTTGCTTGGCTCTTTCAAAGTAATGGTGTTGATTGCAATCCTTGATGGGTCGCCTTTAAAGTCGGCTTTGATCAGTGAAACAACAGCCTTGATTTCCACAGGACTTAGAGGGTCCAGAGGATGTTGTGGTCTTGGAGGAGCACGCAATGACCCAGTGGCCTGTGAAGCGATTTGTTGTAAGCGTTCCATACTTGATACTTTCGGGTGGTTGTTCAAATGGTGGAGAAAATAGGAAGAAAGAAGAGATGTTTAAATAGGTTGATAAATCTGTTATCAGTAAATTCCCAAATAGGAAAGTCGGTGCACCAGTTGGAACTGATGCAAAAAAAAAGTTATAAAAGGCTGTGATTTGCCATATTAGGCAGGATGGGCTGGGGTGTGAATTTAAAACTAGGTGCCTGTAATGGCATTGTGGAGAAATCGCGGATAGGAAACTAAAGCTGATTTTCCGCATTTTGTGCGTTGATTAATGTGTAAAAGTGTAGTGTGTAGCGGTGCAGTGGTAGCTATAAGGTGCCGGTGCAGCCAGCTGATTGAAGCTAAAACCGTAGTAATTTAGGCACTTCCTGAAACAGCAGTTCCGGCTTATTCTGTTAATACTTTTGGAACGCTGTTTGGATGAGTTTGGATCTTTTGTTCAGGCGCAATCAGTCCAAATAGAGAGAGCACGGTCTTTTGGATTTTCAGCACCTATCCAGCTCTTCAAAGCGATCTGAACCAATCAGTGCAAAACTCAAATTTAGGCACCAGTTGCGCATAGAGCTTCCTTATTCAGAAAAATTTTTTCTTGATGAGGTTGCCCAGCGTCTTTTTCAATTAATAAATCCGCCATTATAGTATAGTGGTTAGTACAGGTCGTTGTGGCCGACCAGACCCAGGTTCGATTCCAGGTAATGGCATTTATTTTTGCAACTTTTTACAACTTTTTTAGTGACAGAGGCCACGCACATACACCCACACTCACATAGTAACCCCCCTACATCACGTATATGATAACTGTATATTTTAGAATCCATTATAAATCGTTACTTTAACGAACTATTTTATCCCCAGTCTATAGGAATTAATTACCCTTAATAATTCAAAGAATAAATAAAATAACTGTTAAATCTATTTTAGTGCTATGTTCTTTTGCTGGTGTTTGCCCCTTTGTCTTGTCTGCTAGTGGTAGTAGCCAACTTATTTGGCAGCAGCAAGTAAGGCTTCTAAGACCTCAACTTTGATTGCAGCTTCAGCAGCAACGGCTTCGTCAGCGTTTGAAACGTCTTTCTGAGCTTCGGACAATTGGGTTTTGATAGCATCGGTTGAGAAAGAAGTTGGTTCAAAGGCTTCGATAGCAGTGATGGAAGCAACAGAGTTTGGTTGAACAGTGACAAATCCACCATTGACAAAGAATTCTTTGGTTGCACCAGATGACTCAATGATTTCAACAATACCTGGTCTCAATTGTTCAATGGTTGGAACGTGGTTGGCTAAGATACCAAAGTCACCGTTGATACCTGGAACATTAACTTGGGTAACTTCTTTCAAAGAGTATAAAGTTTCATGTGGAAGTGAGAAGGATAATTTTAGAGCATCTGAGCCTGAAGCAACTTCTGCGTAACCTCTTCTTGCGACTGCAAATTGTGCTGATTTGGCAGCAGTTCTGAATGAATTTCTAAGCATCTTCAAATGGTTTAAATTTGTTCTGTTGGTTAAAGGGGGTTTTTGGACAATTTTTTCGAAAATTTGTTCTTTTTCACTTTTTTTAAGACAATTTTTTATTGGGCGGTTTGGATTACGTCATTAATTAGTCAATACAGTAAAATTTAAAATGAAAAAAAAAAGCAAAGTGAAGTTAGTTAAAATTCCACAGAAAGGTCACTTTAGGAGTGGTTGAGGGTGTGCGAGATGTCCACCGAGATTGAGAATGTGGTAACGAGCTTCAATGTGAGTTGGGGGTGGGGCCAGGGGAGCAGCAGGGCGCCAAAGCTAACATTGCAGGAAATTATGCTGAATATAGGAGATTTACTGGAGGAGTTGTGTATTGATAAAACGGTGAATTTGGTGCTTCCGAACAACAACAGGAAGTCTGTGAAGCTCAACGAATCCATCAAGAAGTTTGATGAGAGTCTGAACGATGTGTACATCCAGCTGAACGATGTTTCGCTGTTTAAGCTAAGACTGAACGAGAGGATTAAGCAGAAGGAGGAGGCTGAGAGACAGAAGACACAGCCGCAGGGGACTCAGCCGGTGCCGCAGCCGCAGCAAATACAACGGCAGCAACAGCAGCAGCAGTCACAGCAACAGCAAGGGCCAAACAACGACTTCAATATGCAGTCAGACGAGTTTAACGATAACAGTTTATTGAATGATATAAACGATTTCCTATCGACGGTGCCTACCGACCTGGACATGAACAACAACGAGTACGGGGACTCGATACTTCCAGGCGGGTTCGAGGACAGTTTCAACCCAGCAATGAGCATGGACTTTGGGCAGAACTTCCAGAACGACAATAGCGGGGCCGGCAACAACAACAGCAACAGCAGTAATAACGGCAGCAGCGCCAACAACAGCGGACTGGATCCGAACATGAATTTCGACACCAATATGTTCAGCGAAATAGACTCGATGCTGAATATATGATGGATAGCAGTAGATGAGTAGATGGAGTAATAAATAATGACATTAATGATTCAGGAAAATGACCATGACAGTTATATTGTCAGTTGTGAACTTGCTGAGGGCGTAGTCCACGAGTTTCTGCGCGGCAACGTTGGGGTCAGTTTCGTTTTTGATGAGCTCGCAGGCTTGCTGGTCGCTGATGACATCCCACAGCCCGTCGCACGCGATGATGAGAAACGAATCGATGCTCAGGTCGAGCTCCACGCTCGTGGTGTAGGGGTTTCCGATTACCAGGTCTTTGAAGAACTTGTCGCCCAGAGACCTGGTTACTGCGAGCATCCCGTTGACTCGCTGCTTCATGATCAGCCCGCCGCTGTTCTCTATTCTTTCCACCTCGTACTTGTCGGTGGCCTTGTGGTCGTACGTGAGTCTGACAGCCTTGCTGTTTCTGTAGAGAATGATTCTGGAGTCACCGACATTGGCAGTGTAGAGCATTCTTTTGTGCTGGGAGAAGTCGATCTTCTTGATCTTATCGTCCTGCTGCGCGTCCTGCTCCTTGGGCCCGGTGACCCCGTCCTTCAGCTCCCACCGTATGATGGCAATGGCTGCCGTGCATCCACTGGACCCGTCGCAATTCTTGATAATCTCCTCGTCCGCTTTCAGAAAGCTCTCGTTCATCAGCACCCGGATATCCTCGTCCTCTCTCTCAATTATCTTGCTCTCGATGATGGAGTGCAGGTTCTGCCCACACCACTTGGACGCCTGCCTGCCTGCGTGGCCATCAAATATAGCAAAGTAGCCCCAATCAAGTCGCTCGACAAAGTTCTCCACGTACGTGTGCACGTCCTCCATGGTCGATCTGTACTTGTTGTTCTTGTTCTCAGCCACACCCACAGAGTACGTCAGCTTGTAGTCCTGCTTGCCCTCGCTAGCCATGGTTTGAAGTATGTATGTAGCACAAAATGTGAAACAACCCTCGCAAAACACTCAGTTTGCCCTTGTATCCGCACTTTCAAAGCTCAACAGCAGTACCAGATGCTCCAAATGTCCCAGATCAACAGCCTCCGCACCAGCTTTGCTAACAAAGTTCGCCACTAAATCCACAATTCAGTTGCTGAAATGTTGCAGGTACTAAAATTACTTCGCTTTGGGCCAACAGTGAAAATACCGGCTTATGTCAGCGGGTTACCCTGCGGCGGTGCACGCGGTGCGCGCCGTCTGCCGGGCCCAGCAGGCGCCCAGCACGCCTGGTGGCTCCTGCCGTGGTCCGTGTGTGCTCGGGTGGTCCTGAGAAGCCTGGATGTGCTGCTAGGGCCGCCCCAGCCACCAGGCACCCGGTGGGCACCATTCGGTAGGCGCACGCACACAGAGTGCCGCTAAAATATCGAAAACTGGTTTGTGTGCTGAAAACAACAGCAAAACAAAACAAAACAGGCGCCAAAAGGGACTGTTTGGCGAGCTAGCGAGTACTGGAAGAACACACCAACAGCCGGAGAACCATGTCGAGAAACCTGTCGCTTTATTCTGTGGTGTCAATGCTGATTCTGGACAACGAGGGGGAGCGTCTGTACGCAAAGTACTACAAGTCACCACACGACGAGTCGCCAAACGAGCTGGTTGCCAGCACCAAGCTGCAAAAGATGTTTGAGCAGAAGCTGTTCACCAAGACAAACAAGCTGAACGGCGACATCATACTTTTTGACAACTACATTGTCGTGTACACACAGATCTCAGACGTTATAATATACTTGATTGGCGGGCTCGATGAGAACGAATTGGTGTTGTCGCAGACCTTGGACGGCTTCAAAGAGGCCCTGAACAAGATCCTCGAGTTCCAGGTGGACAAGAAGTCGATCCAGGAGAATTACGACAAGGTTGTGATTGCCGCAGACGAGACCATCGACGACGGCATTATCCTCGAGACAGAGCCTTCCATCATCGCTGACAGAACCTCAGACACCCCAACCAGCGAGCAGACTCTCAAGAACATCGACCTGATGTCCGAGAAGGGTCTGATGAGTGCGTTCAACTTTGCCAGAGGCAAGATTGCCGAAAGACTGCAGCAGGGATTGTAGGTCTTCCTCTACATAGGATACAGTGTGTACTTAAACCTAAACCTAAACCTAAACTGGTAACCTTATAAACGAACATGCATTCAGTACTGGCGTTTGGCTGTGTGCCTCATGGCGGTGCCCTGCGCATAGCCATACTGTTTACTATGTATTATCGTGACTGGCACTAGGGTACAGTACGGTGAGGCTACTGTTATTTGAGCTTAGTAGTTGTAGTCTGCGCAATAGTACACTACAGCCCGGAGTTATTTCATACTGTTCAACTTTACGATTGAGCCAACTGCTAAAGAGTTTACGGGAGCTGGTGAGCTGTGTATTTATAACCTCTATAACCACCGACATTCCAGGCTCATTTCTTTTTACCCTTTTTACTGTTGGTAACCTTCTTCTTTGCAGCAGAGGCTTGGCCTGGAAGCATTACCTTCAGTTTACCAACGTAAATCGAAGGCAGCAGCTCTGTATCCTTGAGTGTCTTGATGATCGCATGCTCCCGCGGCCAGTCGTACTGTCTGTCGTTTTCAGACTCGTCAACTGGTCTTATACTAAAGTAGTGCAGTATCTCTTGCAGTGATTTGCCCTTCTTGGTGGTACCAGGCTGCACTTTAACTTTATACCTATATTTGGTTAAGGAAATCCACGGTGCGAAAACTGGAATAGCCTCTAAAATCTCGTCCTCTTTGTTGATGACTGGCACTAACTCATTCAGGATTTTTTCGTAGTTGATTTCCTCATTAAAGTTCTTATACTTCTTAGCAGTAATTTCCTCAATTCTCTGCCTTTTTTCAATCTTGTTCTTAATATTGATTTTATTGATTGCCTGCTGTTTGATTTCTTCCTCTTTCTTGGCTTGCTGTTTCAGCACACCAAGTGCCTCCATTCTCAGTCGACGTTCTTCCTCGTCCTGGTCTGCGTATTTAGTGGCAATTTTCTTCAACTTGGCCTTTTTGCCTCTGACACGCGCATTGGACTTGGATTTCGAAGTCGCAGTCGATTTCAGGTCAAAGGCTTCTGCTGGGGGTGCTGCTGACGCTTCTTCTGTTGATTCCTCTTTTGGCTCAATAGAAAGCTCCTTGATATCGGCACTGATCTCTTGAGCGTCTGGTGCAACTTCCTTCTCTTCCTTTTCCTCACGTTCAGACTCAACTTCTGATACCGCCTCATCCTCTGCACCACAAACATCACCACCGTCAACTTCCTCATCCTCCTCAGCATCCTCCTCCTCAGCATCATCACCCTCTTCGTTTTCCGCCTCCTTCGCATTCTCCTCCGTCTTGATCTTCCACACAAACCCGAACCCCATCACCAGCTGGCTGGGTGGCAGATAGTTCTTTTCCTTCAGGTACCGGAAGCTACCAGCCTTCAGTAACTTGCCATCAATATCGTCCTTGGTGATATCACCAGCATAGCACCACCATGCACTGGTGACGATTTTATTCTCCCAGGCTTTCGAGGTTGCCAGGGACAGTATACCAGCCTGGGTGAGAGTCGATGGTGAGATTTCACCTTTATTAGGATTCTTGATGAAAACATGTCCTGAGCCGTCGATATCCGAGTGAACGTAGATGTCGTCTGGTTTGACATACCTGTGGTAGATAAGGTCGGTTTGCGCATCATCCTTGCCTGAAATGATCAGATAGTTCTCGTTCGAGATGAACCAATTGAACTTCTCAAAGAAGTATGGCTTACGAAGCTTTCTCAGCACTTCAGTCTCCTGCTTGAGATTCTTTTTCAGGTCTCTCTGGATCCGCTGCTCGATGTTCTTCAGTGCCTTGGAGGTTGACTCCTCAACCTTCTTCTGCTTTTCTGACGTTTGCTTCTTGGCTGAGTAGTACAGCGTCGAGTTGTTGTAGATGGACAGCCCCAAGTCTATGGTGACATTGATGGTTTTGGCCTGTTTTGGTTTACCATTGGTGTTGGTGTTGGTGTTAGTGTCACTGTCAGTGTCACTGTCGCTGTCAGTGTCACTCCCACTGTCGTCCGCGAACTCAACCGGCAGCTTCAGGCTGATCTTGTTCTCTTTCAGGTTCAGCGGCAGGTTGATGAGCTGGGCAATCGCGTTCCGCTTGGACTGCTCCAGCTTGATCAGCTTCTCAATGGTCTTCCAGTCCATGCTCTGGTCAATCAGCGACTGCACAGCATTGACGGCCTGCTCCACCAGCTCGTAGTTGTAGATGATGGTCTCGGCCTTTAGTTTGTTCGCTTCCTGGATGTTCACCAGTCTGTCCACCTGCTGCTGCTTTTCGTTTCTGGCCTGCTCCAAACGCTTGTTGGCGTTGTTCTCCTGCTGCTGGATCCGCAGCGCGTACTTGGACGACTCGATGGTGGAGAAGAACTGGTCCAGGGTCTTATTGTACCCTGCGATTTCCACAACCTTGTGGTTGTCTGGGTCCTTGAGCAGCGGCACATACGGGTGGAACTGGACGTAGATCCACTCCAGGTCGGCGCTGTCCTTGTCGGGATTGAACAGCTCGTTCCTCTTGGTGACAATGAACCCAGTAATTGGGGACTTGGTCAAAATACTCTGGAGCTCAGCTTCTGTGCCCGTGAGGATCGCCGCAAGGGTGCTGGCGGACGCGCTGTAGTCCAGACACGAGCCCGAGGGGTCCACAGCGTTGAGTGCCAGGTTCTTGGAGATCAGGTCGGACGACAGGTGCGGTGCCCTCTGGTACAGCAGTTTCTGAATAGATGGCACCTTTTTGGTTGCACCCGAGTCGCCCGAGTCGCCCGCCTGCAGCCTGTGCTGCTCTTGCTGGATCCACTCCTGGACAGTGGCGGTGTCGTAGGCCCTAGGCTGGTACGCTGGGGCCTCGCGCTGGAACAGGCTGTCGTCAAACAGCCGGTACGGTTCGCCCACGGCATAGCGGTCGTTGTTCTCCTTCTCCTCGACCAACCGTCTAAGCGCCATGATGCGGCGCTCGTGGTCCAGCAGCACAATATTGCCCGCACTGAAGAACTCGAGCACCAGGTAGTACATTCCGTCAGCAAACTGCACCACCAGAATCCGGTCGGTGCCCACCTGCCTGACCCCAGACACCCGCTTGGACTTCAGGTGCTTGCGGAGCTTCACCACAAAGTTGGACGGCACCTGCGGAGTCGTTCTGCTGAACTCAGTCTGGTATATCTTGGACCCACAGTCCACCACAATGTTCTTCTTGGATTCTGACACTGCGAACTTGAACAGGTACTGCTTGTCGTAGCCCGCTATGTTGTAGATGTTCTGCAGCCTGTAGTCTTTAATGGCTCCCTGCAGCTCGGTGCTCACCGCCTGCAGGTCCAGCGAACTGATTCTCTGCTTCATTCTCACTAATTGCCACTTACTGCACAAAAAGAATAAAAAGATAAAAAATGAAATAAAATTAATAAATAAACCAAACAGTCTTGTGAGATGCCGGCGGGTGCAGGTAGAGAGGCGAAGAGTGATGGAGCGGGCTACAAAAGGGGCTGAACAGTCAGAGTAGCAGTAATCAGTGGCCTTGCAAGCCAAAGAATATGAGATATGTGACTTGGTGTGAATAGATAGGCCGTGTAACAGCTGCAGATATAGTGAACGGTGTACGGCAGGGTGTGCTTGGGACGGATAGGAGTGGTCAATTGGCAAGCGTGCTGAATTCACTTTGGTAAGAGAGCTGGGGTTCCCGTTACGAGTGTTAGGGAGAAGCAGACATACCAATCTTTGGGGACAGAACCAATTGTGATACAAAAGCGCATCCCAGCTACGCATTACTTGTCCCGTTAAAGCACAAGAAGAACGCCATGATGTGCGAGTGGAATAGCCTTTCAAAGAAGGAAACGGGTGTTGATCCCCAAAGTGTTACTGTTGGGTGCTGGTGATGATGAGATGTGTGAGATGAGATGAGATTGGATGTCTGTGTTAGGGTATGTTAGGAGAGGAATAGACGGGTTGAGCTTATTATCTGATATGATGTGAGTTGTGAGATAACCTTTTACTATATTGATGTATAGTTAGGCTACTTTGTTAGGAGATGTCAGGGAAGCAACTGTTGCCAGAGACTCTATTGTGTTTTTGGAACGTGCTGAGAGTTATTATTTGATATGTTTATTGTTGATAACTGGAAGAAGTAAATTAGGCAGCGTGTGATGATAATTGATTGCTGATGATGATAGGGGGATGATGTGATGATGTGATTTGATGATTAGATATAGATTATGGTCATTATGCAAGGTGCTGAATAGCATTGATATTCATACCAATAATAGACGACTTTAAACAGGCTACCCTGAAAGAAAGCGGCAAAAGAAGACACACAAAGACTGTGTTCCACAAATTGAATGGTGCATTATCCAGAGTTTTGAACGAGTACTGAAGTGAGAGTTGAGAGTGGATGCAACTACAGATTACAGGGTTGGAAACAACTCTTAAAAACGGGAAATGGTTGACAATTGGATTCAAGACTGTCAAACTGCTAGAATTTGGCATACCAATACAAACTATTGAAAGCTGTGAGTTTGAAATTGGAGTCATTACGTTCACCAAACTGGCTACAACACTGACTTGATCACACCCTGGATTTAAATGTAACAGTAAGTTTCAGCTTTACCATCGGGTTTGAAGCAGTTGGTAAAATGCTTTGAGTCAGTAAGAAGAGGCTAGTTTCAACACACAAATAAAACGCATAGGAGGACCACATTGGACCAAGCCCACCATGACACTACACAGTACAAGCTCTGATCAAAGAAGAAAAAGTGCTTCCTCAAGCTTGAGCTCACATATTACAAACTCTGCTAAGTTCGGCATGAAAGCAAAGAAGCCAATGCCGTATGGACTGTATTCCACTGGGCGTGCCAGCTCTTGGAGTGCCATGAAGCATTCAAACATTAAGACAGTTTCCTACAGGCCATACGATTTGTGCCAGCTCTTGGAGTGCCATGAAGCATTCAAACATTAAGACAGTTTATGGGATTTGCACAAGACTCTTTCCAGGAAACTGCAAGCCCAGCGATCAACTATCGGCCACCAACTATTAACATAAAATTAAAGCAAATTAAAAAAGGCAAAATAAAAAACAGACAGTTAAATAAAGCAACAATCCGTTCGAGAGTTTTGCGAGCGGGAGCAGCTAAAGAGAGCCTAGAGACGTTTAGAGGCGATGCTGAAGATGCTGAGGGCTCAGGCAACGGTACTGGGCGGCCTGGGCAGGGCTGCCGGGGCGCAGAGAGCGGCAATGGCTGGCGCATTCAGGCTGGGCGCAAGGAGATGGGCCACGTCTGAGATCCAGAAGAAGGACATTGAGGCCGGGGACTCGAGCGACGCGAGCGAGACCGGTGTTATTGAGAAGACGGACCGCGAGACACTGGTGTACTTTGACCACATTCTGCCGTTCAGGTCGAGTAACTGGGACATCAGGCAGTGGCTGTCGTACGTGGTGGTGCCTGACAAGAGACCGGAGCTGATCGAGGAGCACGTGGAGAAGCTGGCGAACCCCAAGAGCGAGACGGGTGAGGCGTCAATTCCTGGGCTCAAGCTGATAGAGATCATCCCGATGAAGCGAGACGGGGGCGCGTTTGTCAAGTTCTTTGTGCCAGGGTCGTACGCCCCAGGGACGGTGAACGCCAAGATCCAGAAGAACGTGGCTGCGCAGGGTAAGAAGGGCCTGGTGAACTGGATCAGCGAGCCTGCAGCGTTCCCCGTGAAGGGCTCGCCGTGGATCGAGGACCTGAGAAGATGGCCCACCCGCGAGATCCTCATCAAGTTCGAGGGTCCTGCACTGTCCGAGGAGGACGTGTACGCGCTGCTCAGAAGATACGGCACCATCTGGGACATCAAGCCGGGCGACGGCTGCGCCAGGGTCCTGTTTAAGAGCTTCCGGGGCTCCATCTGCTCCAAGAACTGTATTTCCGGGCTCAAGATCAACGACACCACGCTGCACATCCAGTACGTCCAGAAGGACACCAAGAACATGCTGACTGACTGGATCGTCAACCACACCAGGATCTCGGTCCCGCTGATTTTTGCACTGCTGGCGGGGCTCGCTGTCCTGATCTTCGAGCCTATCAGAGAGTTCTTCATCGAGAACAAGATCACCCACCAGTTTACTTTCGACCGCAACAACAAGTACCTGAAATGGATCTACTCGCTTGCAAACTCCACCGTCAGCTCGTTCCAGAAGTACATCTTCAATAAGGACGATGCCGGGAACGTGAAAAGGGCACTGTGGTCCGAGAGAATGGACGTGGTGAAGGAGCTCAAGCTGTGGATCGAGGAGAATGTCAACACCTTCATCATTGTCAGAGGCCCTAGGGGCACTGGAAAGCACGAGCTGGTTATGCAGCACGCACTGCATGATCGCAGAAACATCCTGTATATCGACTGCGACAAGCTGGTCAAGTCCAGATCCGATGCGCAGTTTATTGCTAATGCAGCGCACGAAGTTGGGTACTTCCCGGTGTTCCCATGGCTGAACTCGTTTGCGGGCGTGTTTGACTTGGCCATCCAGAGCTTAACGGGACAGAAATCCGGACTCTCAGAAACAAAAGATGTCCAGTTCCGCAACATCTTGTCCACTGCCCTGATGGCTATCAGAAACATTTCACTACATGGGTACAAGCCGATTGTTCACTCGGGAGATGACGAGATCAGCGTCAAGGAGGAAGACTACTTGCAGCAACACCCTGAGAAGAAACCAGTCATTGTTATTGATAGATTCACCAGTGTCAATAGAGCCGAAACGAACGCTTTCACGTACAAGGAGCTGGCGGACTGGGCGTCGTTGCTGGTGTCTATGAACGTGGCTCATGTTATATTCCTCACCGAGGATGTCGGCTCCCAGCAGTTCCTAGCCCAGTCATTGCCTGACCAGGTGTTCAAAAACATTATATTGTCTGATGCATCAAAGGAAACCGCAAAGCAGTATGTTTTGGAGCACATTGACGAGGATATCGACGAAGAGAAGATGGATGATGTCCAAAAAGAGAAACTGTCTGAGCTGTCCAAAGATTTAGACGTTGCCTTGGACCCAATTGGAGGAAGAATGCTGGACTTACAGGCGTTCTCAAGACGTGTCAAGACAGGCGAGTCGCCTTCTGAAGCGTTGGAAAGAATGGTCAACCAAACAGCCGAACAAATCACTCAGATCTTCCTAAATAAGGACCAGAGCGTCAAAAGTGCACAGGCTTGGATTTTGATTAAGGAGCTAGCTGAGAAACAGTCTATTGAGTACAAGGAGCTGATTTACCATCCGCTGTTTAAGGCTGCACCAGAAGCTGCATTAGTGGAGCTCGAACGTAATGGACTAATTTCAGTCATCAGAGATCGTGGGATTCTGAGAACCATTTATCCAGCAAAACCGCTTTACAGAACTGCCTTCAAAAATCTAGTTAACGATCCAGAGACTTTCAAAGTGCTGGAGACTGCTTATCTGTTCAGACTGATAAGTTTTGAGAATGGTCGTATCCAGAAGTTTGAAGAGGAGTTGAAGGGTTTCAATTATTACAGCGACCCTAAACTGTTCAAATCAAGACTGGACTACCTAGCTAACAAGATCAAGGCCAGCAGTGAGGTGGTTATCAAGGCTGAAAGCGATATCAAGAAGTTTGCTTCATCCAATTGAAGCTCGAAGGCTAGCTGACTATAACCATCCAACCCTTGGATTATCTGGATTAATGTGAGAAGTACACCTAACGATTGGATCATGTTACCTGGAAGTACTTTGAGCACTACATCTAACTGCTTTGGATTACGTTAAGCTAGAGGTATCGCTAACTGATTGGATTAAATTAAGATGGAATAACTAATTGTACATACTTTATGAATTTTAATGGGAACACACTATGCTGGTCTTAATATTGCCTCAATGTGGCCATTCACTGTGTCACTAGTTGTCTGTTGGTGTACTGTGGTGTAATATGGTGTGCTGTTGGTCTCAAGGTGCGGCTACTTTGTGCTCTCGTTGGTTTCAATGTGTAGAGTGGCTGTCAGCTTCTCTGCCAGTTCACTCACAGGCTCAGGCTCACCCGAAGACTCGGACTCACCTGCAGCTTCGGTAGGTTCACCCAAAGGCTCGGACTCACCTGCAGCTTCGGTAGGCTCAGTTTCAGGCTTAGTGAGCCCGTCACGTGCGTGCTGACTAAGCACTTCTTCTCTTTCGAGCTCTTCCTTGACGGTTTCGGTGATCTCGCCCACCTTCTCCTCGACAGTCTCGACTGACGGCTTGAACAGCTTGCTCTCTGTCTCTTTAATGAGCCTGTCGAACTGCTCGGTCCACCCTAGCAGTTCCACGAGGTCCGTTGCAAACTGGTCGCTGGACTCAATGAACAGCAGGTCTGATTTTCGCGCATTGGTCCTAAAATCGCCCACTTTCTCCTTGTTAACAAGCAGCCTGAGCTGGGACCTGTTAACCTCGCTGGGCAACGAGGCAAACGGGTAAACCGTCAACGAGGTTCCTGCCGTTATAGTAATAAACTGGTTTTCTGGAGCAGCCTCCATTTGCTCACAGTCCTCTTCCCAGGAGACAAAGAACTTCTCAGGAAGGCCCTCTCCAAAGAAGACTATGTCAGGCTTGACAAGTCCGCGGCACTTGGTGCACCTGATTGGTGTCTGTTTATCGAATATTTGCTTTTTGAATACCTCATTCGAGTACTCTTCCCCACACTCGATACAGTGGTTGACGGCAAACGAGCCGTGCGCCTCAACCACATACTCGTCGTCAACTCCTGCGATTCTCTCCAGAGTGTCGATGTTCTGCGTATACACTCTGTGGAGAAGTTTTCTGTCCTGAAACAGTTTCATCAGGAAATGGAACTTTGTGGGCAAGAACTGGCCTGGATACAGCTCCTGGGCCAGCACGTAGAACGGGTTCGGGTTCTTCTTGAAGAAATCAATGTCAAACACCGCCTCAGCATACGGCAAGTTCAGCTTCTGCAAATTGTGGTATAAACCTGTCTCAGGCGACCTAAAATCCGGGATTCCCGCACTCGTTGAGATCCCTGCCCCAACCATGAAGATCAGCTTGACATTTTGCTTGCTTTTGATCAGCTGCGCAACGGTCTGCAGATCCTTCTGATAACCCATTTTGCTACACTTTGCTGTTAACTTGCAGTTCCACATTTCATTTTTGGGGCACCGCTTACATAAGGCAACAATAACGACTACATAATACATTACATAACACAGTATATCCAAAGACCTGTGGTGTCCCTGGTTGCTATCTGCAGGCCCTTCCCTGCAAGCACCCTAGCACACCTAGCATAGCACACAGTGTCGAAATACGAGTCATGAACGATACTTCTGGAGATATATTTGTAGCATGCATGTAGTGATCGATATGATTGTAGCATTCACGTAGTGATCGATATCATTATGCATGTAAGATCCTAGGAATACCGTAGACTATGAGCCTGAAGTGTGGGCTGTTATGATTCTACCTGTGAGCATCGCGCAGCTTGTTGTTGTGACTTTTGTTACCGAGTGTAAACTCTAAGTGTGAGATAACGTTATGAACCTAGCATGCTGACCCACTAGAGACGGAGCATAAAGTCACGTTGACTAAGAGAATTGAGACTTACCTACTAATCTACATCACAGTTAAATGCGTAAAGTGAAGGAATTACACTCGCTATGAGGGTAAAGTATGGATTCAGACGTCTGCTAATGGGTGCTTGGAAATAGCCGCTGGAGGGTTATCAATCCACTTGAACACTATTGGTTTTAGTGTGGATGGTTCTGATGTCGGTGTGAGTACTCTACCACAAATACTTAATCAGTGCGAGTAGTTTGATTGTCATAGGAATAGGACTTGTCCTGACACCAGTGTGAGTACTACGAGTAGATGACACACACTCACCAGGGTGCAAAATTATGAGTAGCTGTTAACCAGTGGTAACAGGATGTGATACCACAATCACGTGTAGATCCTAACACCAATTGTAGGTTGTTGATCACTGTGAGGTCCAACTGCTGGTACACGGCGCCTAAATTACATCATGTATTAAATAAGCCGTAATCCGGCTTACACAATAAATTAGATAAGCACTCAGCGGTGGTGGAGGATGGTGTGGGCGATGGCGCGTCTGAACATCCTGGCCTCGGAGGGCTGGTAGTCAAATGCTCTGTTCTGCGCAGAGCACAGCGAGTTCATCAGCGTGAACACTCCGCAGTCGGACCCGTTCTGCTGCTGCGGGCAGCTGGTGATGTGCTTTGTGACGAAGCCCTCGCTCAGCTCTGCGACTCCCTGCCTCTTGGTCTCGCCCACCACGTAGTCCTTGAGCAGGCTCAGCGCACGCACGCCGTGTGGGGTCTCGCGCTTGGCCAGACTGTCCAGGTACCAGATTTTCTTGTCCTTCAAGTTGATTATGCCTGTAACCCAGTGCGTTTGGTGCACGTTGATCGGCACGATGATCTGGTCCAGGTCCTTGATGCTCACCTTGGCGCGCTTCATCCACTTCTGGACGCCCTGGTAGCCCCTGGACTCCAGCGTGGTGAAGAAGTACGAGTTGAAAGTGAACACTTTGTCGGTGTTCAGCGTTTTCAGGTACACCTCTATCACCACGTCGTTGAGCCACTGTTTGTCGGCCAGAGTCTTAAAGTCCGTCACCTTGACCGGGATGTCGAACAGCGTGACAAGCGTCTTGTTGTCCTTGCCTCTGCTCTTCCAGATGTTTATGATTTCCGCCTCCTCCTCTTGCGACAGGTCCCGCACCAGGCTTGGGCTTGGCTTGGTCTCGGCTGCAAGCTTGTCCCTGTGGACCTGCATCTGCTTGGACCTTCTCTCGGCCAAGATCTTTTTGTAGTAGCGGGACTCCTCCTCGAATATCGACTGCGAGAAGTCGAAGCTCAGCGAGTACAGCGACGGAGTAGGTGGTGCCCGCACTTCTTTGACTATTATGACGTCGGCACTGCCCGCTGTGTCTTTGTGAGGCGTGCTGGTGCCCGCAGCCGCAGGCCATGCGGTTTTCAGCTCGCTGGTCAACTTGTGTATCTCGTTCATACGTTTTTCATTAAAATCGTTAGTAGCCTTGCTCTTGCTGTCATCTGGGGCAATCAGCTTGCTGGGAGTGGACTTGAACTCGCCCTTGTACACGGACAGCAGGTACTCAGACTCCGGGTTGGTTCTCTTCTTGAGCTTACTGAACCTTTTCTTGAAAAACGTCTTGCCGTAGTCTGTGCTGGGGGAGTCTGGCTGCTCGGGCTGGGTCACCTTGCTGAGGTCCCAGTCTATCGGCGACTGCACAAAGTTGAAGTTCTCGTAGTTGTGCCTGTCCAGATCAGGGTTGAACTCGGTCTTGAGCAGCTTCTCTTTATTGGTGTTGATTTCCTCCTTTTTGGGCTTTTTCAGCACTGCCTTGTCCTCTGAGTGGAGCCCAGCCTCGTCCTCAAGCTCGTTTCCGGACCCAGGAGCCCCCCTGTGCTGCACCGCGTGCTTCAAGAACCCTATCGAGCTCTTGAACAGCGAACTGGTCACCGACTTGATGAACTGAGTGATCGTATCCACCTCCTGGCTGCCGCTGTCGCGCAGTTTGCCGTCGAAATCCTTCATGCTCTGTGCCAGAGGCTTGATGGGTCTCTCCAGCTCGCTGTACTTGACGGGATATCGCCTGTTCGCCGTGCTGGGGTCGCCATTGCTGTTGTTATTGTTGTTATTGTGCGCGTCATTGTTGAGACGGGCAAAGATCAGGCTGTCCTGGAAGCTGTGCCTGGCGCTTGCCTTGCGCTTCCTCGTGAGAATGGCTCCGTCCGCATGAAACATCGCCGCGCAACCTCGATCTTAGCTGCTGTAAACCTGGCTGCGCTGCTAGAACTGTTTTGCCTGCTGAGTTCCAGTGGAGGAGTTCCGGCAAGACACGCAGTTCCGGGGGTTACCCCGATGAGCTACCAAACAAATTCCGGGAAACATATTAATTCCGAGGGTTGGGTTACCCTGCAAGCATAAAGTTCCGGGGAAAATCAGTTCCGAGGGCCGTGTCCCAAAACGCACAAAAAAACACGAAATGCAAAAGTAACGCGAAACGAGCACTTTAGGCAGCCGTGAAGCGAGGTTAGGAGCGGCCAGACACAACACAACGCGCCACAGGCAGAGCGGTTTGCACGGGGAGCACGCACGTACAGTTTTCAGGCGGAAACAAGCAACACAGCGCGCACTAGAAGCACCAACAGTTACACAGACACCCTCAGTATGGTGCAGGACGCTAATTCGACAGACATCGAGCACGACAACACCACGATCAACCAGAGCGACGACTCAATGGCACCCAGCCATGCCCCGGGCGCCTCCATAGCGCCGGGGCTTGTGTACTCGGCGGTGTATGCCGGCACCAAAGTGATAGAGATGGCGTTGAGAAACGGCGTGGTGGTGATGAGACGCAGAGACGACAGCTCGTTCAACGCCACGCAGATTCTAAGGGCCGTAGGACTGGACGCGGCAGCCTGCCAGGCGGTGCTGGACAAGGAGGTGGCGCCTAGCCAGCGCACAGAAGTGAAAAACGGGTCCAGCCAGTTCCAGGGCGTATGGATCCCCTACGACAAGGCAGTGGCACTGGCCCAGCAGTACGCGGTGTACGAGGAGCTGAAGCCGCTGTTTCTGCATGCTGGGACCGACGACGTGCCTAACAAGGAGGAGGCTCTCATAGCAGCCAAAAAAAATTTCAACTACAACGATTCGCTGAACGGGCTGGACGGGCTGCTGTCTGCGAGCTCGATCAATAAGCAGCAGAGCCTGAGCCGCTCATTCTCCACGCTGACCGAGAACGACGAGAACGACCACCACAACGGGATCAGCGACGAATCCCCAACCAAAAAGGCCAAACTGAATGGCCACCCTGATGGCCCCACCGCGTCCACAGACCCTATCGAGGTGTACTCGCACGACCTGAACATTGAGAACTCCAACTTTCCGTTTGCGCTGGAGCCCCTGTCCAAGTTCGTACCGGAATATGAGCATTCGAAGGAAATTATTACCCAGATCTTCCTCAATCACGACAAGGAGTCGCTGATTGATGCGGCAGGCGGCGAGGAGGAGCTCACTCGGGTCAACATTGACGTTTCTATTGACGAGCTGGGCCATACAGCGCTGCACTGGGCCGCGTCGCTGGCCAGAATCCCGCTGGTCAAGGAATTAGTCAGTAACGGCTCAGTCAGAGTCAGAGGGAACCTGCAGGGCGAGACCCCGCTGATACGGGCTGTCCTGGTGACCAACAACTACGACAACGGCACTTTTAACGAGCTGCTGAACCTGCTGTACCCGTGCATTCCACTATTGGACCATCAGCGCCGGTCGATCCTGCACCACATAGCACTGACAGCCGGCATCAAAAGAAGAAGCGCAGCCTCCAGGTACTACCTGGAGACCCTGCTGGAGTGGATAGTCAAAATAGGATCCAACCTGAGCTCGAATGGCATCACGCTGGGGAAATTCATGAATGAGATAGTTAACGGCCAGGACCGCAACGGAGACACGTGCCTGAACATTGCCGCGAGAATAGGCAACAAGGCCATTGTGCAGCAGCTGCTGGACGTGGGCGCAGACCCTTCGATCCCTAACAAAGCTGGTCTGAAGCCAATTGATTTCGGTATCAACGTCAATGGCCTGAAGAGTGCGAACCCGCACGACAGCAGCTTGTCTGCAGGCAACACCAGCACCAGCTATAACACCAGCAGCAGCAACCAGAGCAGCGAGAAGATACTGAACTCCATGCAACAGGTACTGCTGCGGTTGGACTCGGATTTCAAGGCTGAGATCTCCGCCAGAGAAAAGAAGCTGGGCGAGCTCAGAGAGCAGCTGCGCGAGTCCACGACAAAGCTGTCCAATACAAGAAAGAACGTGGAGTTTTTGAAAAACTCTGAGATTAAACTGAACGAGGTTAAACAGAAAATTCTAAATATCGACAAGGCGATTTACGAAGAAGAACAGAACTTCCTGAACCAGACAACGGACCTGGGCTCGTTTGGAGACAATGTCAACTTTGATCCTGACGATCCATTTAGAGTGGTACCAATCTATAACGAGCTGGAGAAGAAAAAATCGATAAAAGAAGAAGAACTGATGAAAAAGGTCAACTTGTCAGAGCTGCCTCCTTCCGTGGTTATCAAGGCAAGAATTACTGCATACAAAAAGAACGAGGAGAACTTAAACAACATAATTCTGAAGCTGAAGGAAAACTCGTCGTCGTTGGAGTCCAAGTTCAGAAGAGTTGTTGCGCTGTGTACTGGCGTGGAGGAAGCCAAGATCGACGACATCCTGGACGGGCTTGTGCAGGCTGTGGAAAGCGACCCGGACGAGGTGGACATGACCAGGGTGATGGGCTTTTTGAAGAAGGTGGACGATAAATAAGGAATAGAGAATTACATAAGATATTACCAAAGAGCCTTGCGTTACTAAAACATTACATAATCACTTGAGTAAATGTCAGGCGGCAGTGGGAAATGGGTGCCAGGCGAACGTCCGTAGCACTGGAGAGAAACCTACATCCAGATATTAATACATTAGTATTACCTGCGAGGTGTTAATCTATCAGGCAACCAGCTTGGATGATTGCCGGTTATGCTGATCAACAACCAGCTTGGATGATTACCAGGTTATGTTGATTAAGCAACCAGTTTGAAGATGAAGTTGTTGACGGCTTGGATGATTGGATGCACGTCCTGGAGCTGTTGCTGCTGCTGGGTGAGGTCCAACGCGTTGATTTGACTTGCAGCATGCTTGAAGCTCACCACAAAATTGATAGTAACGGCCAACAGCATGGCAAATGAAACAACCAATGGACCGAGTGGTGCATCCAAGTGTTTACCATCTCTCAGTTTGATAAAGTTCAGTCTCTTGTTATAAATGAAATAACCCCAAACACCTGTGAATAACGTCAAGCCAAAGTATAAGTAAGCCAAAAAGGTTGCTAGTTGTTCGTACTCCGACTTCTTAACACTCGAATAGATGGTGAAAGTCAAAGCAGAGAACAATGAAGTTACACTCAGCCATCTATTGAAAGTACGCTCGTTAGCCAGCCAGACTTTGGTTTCAACCTTGATAGGCCCAGATTGTTTTAACCAGGTTTTTGGTTTCTGCACGCCACTTGGTAAGACAATTTCTTCGTCTTCTGAGTCAATCTTCAGTTTTGAGTCGCCTGGGAACAAGGAGAATGCGTTTCTTTTACTGGTTCTCGCAAAATTGGTGGACCCGGCGCGATTGCTCTTGTTATTTGTGTCATTATGGGGACCTGAAGAAGCTTGAACATCTTCATCGTCTGAATCCTCCACGTCTAAATCGTCACCGTTATTACCATCGTGCTGAAACCGTGGCAAGTCGCTGGAAATGTTGTTAGAAGTCAATCTTCTCAGTTTCGATTTGATGTTTTCGTTCGAGTTCTTCAAAGATTTGTCATTCGACGACTCTCTGATGTCGTCTTCCAGCTCAGGTAACCAGAATGGCAAGATGTCCAGTCTATCATCTTCCAAGAAGAGCGAAGCAATACCTTGAATGAACTTTGAGAAATTTGGAACTTCCTTAACTAGGTGCGAGGTTGTCAACTCCTCAATCCATTTCCCGTGTTTTCTGGAGAAGGGAATGCTAATACCATTGAGCTCTGACTGCTTTTTACCTGTATTGTTTTTGATTTTAATCTCCATCACACTGTGAGGAAACTTACTGAACTCGTTTTTTCTCAGTAGAGATAGAGGATTCTCAACATTCTGGTCAATATCAGATCTGTGCCAGTTGTTTGGGTTTCTGATAGGTCTGTCCTCGTCGAAAGAATCTTCTCTGATGAACAGAATATCTGAATCAATGGTGATACGAACTCTGTCGTCACCAGGGATCTGGAAAGCTGTTCTTTTGTACACACTTCTCAGGGCAGGCTGCAGATTGAACTTGGTGATGAATTCGTGCAGATCATCAATGTCGTGCTCGAGCCCGTCCAGAGTCTGTTTTGAGGAGCCCATTTCTTTGAACTTGGCAAGTGTTTTCTTCTTGAACTGCTCCACATCGCCATTGATGATAAAGTCTTTCAAGTATTTCTCCTTCACCTTGAGTCTAACCTCGTGCAGGCTTTCATCTGTGGAGCTTTTGTCGACAATCTTCTTTTCCAAGAAGATGTCGGGATGGTCAAACAGTTTTCCGGACCATCTGAGTCTCAGGGTTGGGCTGGCGTTGCTCTTCATGAGCTTCAAGTTGTAGATCTCGAACGAGTCGTTGTCGAAGTACAGCGAGGTGATTGTAGGGTCGAACGTGTCGTTGTTGTTGGAATTGGAACTATCGTTCGAATACACCAGCACCGGCAGGTGTCTCAGGATCTTGGTCTTGACCTCCATCAGGTTGTCGTTGTGGATCCAGAACTTGAACGACTGGAACTCCAGACTGTCTGTGGAGTTTTTCAGGCTGTTTGAGTTGTTTTGCGAGTTTGTAGAGATGATCGACGAGGACATCACGTTTTCTCTGAGGAACGAGTACAGTTTGGAGATTCTCAGCAGCAGAGGCGAGTAGTCCTCTGAGTGGAACGGCAGCTCCTTGAGTCTGATGGACAGTAGGGCCTTGACCGAGTTGTAGTTAGGGTGCAGACGGTCGTGTTTCTTGACAATCTTCTGGAAACCGGTGAAGTTCAATCTGGCAAAGTGGTCCAGCTCCCTGGCCTCGCTCAGCAGGTTGTCCAACTCCACCTGGAACGCATGCCAGTCCAGGTTGGTGCTGTTGGCACTGGCACCTCCCACACCGTCAATCTGGGCCTCCAGCTGGTCCAGTCTGCGGTTAATTGCCTCGTACTGCTGTGTCTGGAAGCTGTACACCTTCTCAAGCTCGCCATCCAGCGCAGAAACGAACACTCCCTCGTCCCGGTCTGTAAAGCCCTCACTACCGTGCTTCTTCTCCTTGCTGTTTACATCAATTGTGGCCTCCCTCAGCAGCTTCTTCAGGCTGTCGTACGCCATGTAGTGCTCCCGCCACGCAGGGTACATCTCATTCTGCAGCTTCACACCAAAAAGCATCTCTCAATTGTTAGCCGCCCACCACTTTTCTCGTTATCGCCTAGTTTATATACAAAATCAAATTAAATTTCTAAATTGGCTGCGGCACGTGCCAAAATCAAAAAAAATAAAATCAAAAAAGAAAAAAAAAAATCTTGTAGCACCAGCTACTGAGAGTCACTCAGTGAGTTCGGTGCATGCCAGGTATACTAGCCAGGTATTTGTGTTGATTCAAAACAGGGAGTGACATTCAGCATGCCTGCTTAAATGAAGTGGAATCGTATCACAGTATTAGAATCTATTCTATTATACCAGCATACTCCCACCATTTTGATCTAGTGGGTTGTAGGTTGCATTTGTAGTTTGGTCATACATTGCTAGCTTGATCATATTGGTAGATGATATTGCACTGCAAGCTCGATACATCAGTGGTAAATGATAATATCGCACTGCATGGAATTGTATTCTTGGTAAATGGTAGGATTAAAAGCTACTTAAATTGAGTTCACTTCTCACTGTACTTTGGTGGTAGCTAGTAGTAACCTGCACATATACAGGTCATTAGAAAAATTAGCTTTGCACATTGTGTTTTACTGTGCCTACAAAAACAACTAGAGTAATCCAACTAATCTCAGAAGTAGCGAAAAGAACTACCTGTGTCTTGGAAAAGAGCTGTAAGTAAAGCACTAGTACCAGTAGAGGATATATTATATCCCAGAGGGAAGTTACTGGCTGTAGAAAAGAGAAAACTAAGCAACTGTTTAATATCATTGGATGATAAAGAACCTTAGAAGGGAAGGTATCTTTTCAATCCCATATTTAAAAGATTATTATACGAAGAAAAAGTTTGCTTAGATTAGCATAGTCTAGAGACATTATTATAGTAAATACTATATACACTTCTTACAATATCAAATCGCTTTTATCTCTTTAGCCATGGTTACTCATTTAGATATACCTACAACTCCACTGAGGCATTGATTATTTATTAAGATATCTTCCGAGGTGTGAATCTTTTCCTCCCAGAAAGCAGTCTATCATGTAGTTGGACAAGGAACATGTCAGTATTACCTTCCTGAGTAAGCAGGTAGTGTATAATATTCTTGGAAATATAGGCTACTTGGTCTAGGTAGGACTGGCCTATCTCGAGGTCTGTAATAAAAACTCTAATAAGCAGACAGGTCTATAAGGTTTAGCATTCAGCCAAAACACTTCAAGCACTAGCAGTTAAATTATGAGTGCACTCTTAATGCTGCAGTAACCGTTAAACTCACTACTGTAGCTGCCCATATCACCTCTCATTATCATGCTCTTTGATCAATGGCAGCCTAAAACACAAGCCGGAACTCCTTGAGGGCAATGGAGTCTGTGCCGAGCGTGTACTCGACTGCAGGCGCGTGCTGCTGCACAAGCGGCGCGGTCTTAAGCTGAAACTCCTTCAGCTGGTCGATGCACGCAATCTCAGAGTCGGTGTTCTCCACGTAGTCGCCGGTGTAGTTGCTGAGCTTGAGCTTGGTCTTATACTTCATCTTCTTAGGCTTGGACGAGTCCACGACGCTGGCTGCGACACTCGCGTTCTCCGACGTTGGCGTGTTCAGTAGCTCGTCCATTATCTTGTTATGCTCGTACAGCAGCTGGCCCTGTTTCTGCCTTCTCTGGTAGTTGCGCTCCTTCAGGATGTCCAACATCTTGAGGCACCGCTCCGGGTTCTCGATCGGCTCGTACGTCGTGTTTTGGCTCACAATCTGCTGCGGCAACACTGGCTTGATCTTGAATTTGAGTTTCTGTACCGGGCTAGGACTGCTCGTCAGCTCCTTGTCAGCCTCTCTGTCCGGGTCCCTGTCCCGCTCTACAGCAGAGTTCTCAGACTCCGCCTCCTCCTGCAGAATCCTGGTCCGCAGGCTGTACATTCTCTCGCCAAACTCTATTTCTTCCTGGGTGTCAATGTCGTACTTGACCCCGTCGTCAATTCTGCCCAGCACGGGCTGCGTGTCGCCAAACGGGTTGGCGCCCTGCTCAACCACGTCGTACAGGATCCACAGAAAGAGAAGGCTGCGATCCCGTGGCTTGTACTCAGAGCTCAGAAATATGTCAAATATAGTGTACTCCAGCCCACTGAAGTACTGCTTCTGCACATACTCATCTGAGGCACACAGCAAGAAAATGGCATTAATGATGTTGGTCTTGGGGCACGTCGTGGACGCTCTGAGCTTGGCCAGGTCGTTCTGCTCCGGGTCGTTGTCGTCACAGCACGCTTTCAAGATGGATTTCAGCCGCGGAGTGTCCTGCAGCTGCTTCTCGTTGTCCTTCCCGCTCAGCTGCAAGCACGGGATCGAGTGGTACGTCCGCAGCTGTGACTTCATGTCAGGCACAAAGTTTATTGTGGTGTTCATGCGGCCAACGTTCACCAGCAGACAGATCATTGTCGTAGGTATCGACATCCGGGGCTCGTTCAGAAACCGGTCCTTCAATATCTTGGAGCACTTGGAGCTGTAAGCAATGCTCTGCGTGTATATGTCCTTGAACGTGAGCTTGTTTGCTGGGTCCAATGGGTCCGTAAACGCTGCTGTCTTATTATTGAAGAGCTCGTTCAGAAACTCGAACTGGATGTCGCTTCTGGTGAACGGTCTGCCGTCCGGCTTCTTCAAGTGTCTAAGCTTCGCATTGCCTGCACCAGCAGAGCTGCTGGCGGCCTGGTGCCCGCTCTTGTTGAGTTTCTTCTTCTTGGACTGGCCTGCAACTGTCTCTTCGCTTTGCACTGGATTAGTTAGCGACGAGATGTCCATGGGCTTTCCCGGCAATGTTTCGTCCAGTTTCCTCTTCCTGGACCCGCTAGGCTCCTCCACGAGTTCGCTGCCCGTCATCAACGCGTCTTGCACAGGGTCAAATCGCGACATTTCCCTTTTTTCTTTGCTTAAATTCTGTTTTGTTTTATTTTGCCTCGTTTCATTTTTTTCCCTTTTGAAAAAACCACATCCGGACATTTCTCCACCAAATCTGTTCACAAATCAATCAGGTGCTGGGCCTGATGGGGCCCAGCACAATCAGCCAGCCAGCCAACCAGCCAATCAGCTGTAAAGTGAGATGGTGAGCAACATTACCGGCACCAACCTAGGAAATCACTAGAATTGTTCTTCTAGTGTTAGTATGAGACGAGCACAGCACCTTAGTAAGTTAGTCCAACTCCCAAGGAAACCTGCAAGCAGAATAAAGAATTGTCTTCCTTTAGCTCCATAAAGCACACGAGCCTAGTGAGCTGTATAATTGTCACAATAATGAACTTGAATGAAGGCTCTGATCAAAAACATCACTTTATGATCATAGTAATAGGCACCTGGAATTGGACAGTCTGTAAATAAATCCATGGCTTGCAACATTGTTTCGGGTGTGATTGTGAGAGCCTAGCAGTTGTTCTTGCTGTGGTGAACTAAAATATCAAATTAAATGTATCTTATCATTTGATGATTTGAATGTATCTCTCACCAATGATCCATATATTAACTGGATAAAGCTCCAGTTTATTAGCGGATGATCTTGTAATTGTAGAATAAGAGCTCCATTCTCTATCAATTTGCTGGAGATGCAGAAGACTGGTATTCATTGGGGTAAATATCATATTAGCTGCACCTGTAAGATTCGTGATATGCCACTTAATGTTAGTGTTTATGTCGAGGTGTGTTTTATCTCGACACGGTGTCATTTGATCGTTGTCTCATAATATCTGCACTTAAAACTTGTAACTGATTTCTGAGTTAGTGAGTGGTTGCTTATGATGCTGCAAGCAGTTCACAATCCATCAGGTGCTTGGATCAGCTGGGGTCAACAATTGGGGTCAACAGTTGAGGTCAATCAGGTGCTTGAGGCCGCCCAGCAAGCCCAGCTGACGTATGAGCTGGTCCAGCACGTTGTTGTGCTCGTTGTCCACGCTCAGCACAGTGACAATCTCGCCGTTCTGGCAGCAAATGTCGTACAAAATGGTGATACGGCCGTCGATGGTGAGCGTGCTGCTGGAGGCACCGGGCACGCCCCGCGGGCCCTGCTGGTAGTGCTCCGACAGCTGCTGGAACAGGTGGGACCGCTCCAATGTCTTCAGGTACAGCTCGTTGGTCTGGAACAGAAACTCGTTGATGTTTTTGTTCTGCTCGTAAAACTCGATCAGCTGCATCACAAGCGCGTTGTACTTGTTGTTGGACAGCCTGGTAAGGTTGAGTTTGTCCACTTTGTAGCTGGACGCCTGGTCCAGCACCGCGTCCTTTTTCAGAACAATTTCAATGCCTATTTCGAGCTTGATTTTGCGGTACCTGATGTTGAACGAGATGATCTTCACCAGGATGGGCGTCCCGCTGTTGTGCTCAATGTGGTGCTCTGTGCTGACGCTGTCAATGTCCAGGCGCGGGTACAGTCTCTTCAGGTACTCTGTTCTGATGGACCAGTCCTTGAGCGGTTTGGCGTCGTACGCGGCCAGATCCTCGTCATAAGCGTCTCCCACGGTCATGTCTGGGCCCGGGGCTCCGTCTGGGGCTCCGTCTGGGCCCCCACCAGGCCCGGCCAGCAGCCGCTGCAGCAGCTCAGCTTCTTTCTGCCTGCTGTCCTGCTCCTCCTGCAGGCTCTTGAGCTCGTTCAGCTGGGACTCAAGCCGCACCACGCTCGCCTTGAGCTCGTTGCGCCGGTCCAGCAGCGCGCCCAGCTCGTTGTCCATCTTCAGCTGCTTCAGCGCGTCGTTCTCCTCTACTGGGGAAGACACCTGGTGCTGTTCGTGCTGCTGGGGCTGCTGCTGCTGCTCATTCTGGTCCGAAAACAAGTCCAGCGGGTCCATATCGCAGCCCGTGGCGTCCACCGCGCGTCGCAATCCTCGTCCAAAGCTCACAAAGCTGCCTAACCACAGCTGTTTCTTTGTTTACACAGGTAAACAAATAAATTTCACAAAGCAAAAAAAATTTACACAGAAAAACAGCACAGCAGCTTAGACCTAACCAGCAAACAACGAAGATGGTGTCTCAGCCTGAACTGAAGAAGGTGAGTTGCAGCACGGAGAGTGTGTGGGCGTTTACTGACAACTGCGCAGTACATGGACAAGAGAGTTTTGGTGCTGCTGAATGGGAGCAGAAAGGTTACGGGGAACCTCAGAGGATACGATGTGAGTAGGGTGTGATAGTACTGGGTGCTAATTTGGTAGTTGGGGAGTCAGGCTAGCTGCCGGGAGTGCGAGAAACGTACTAACATTACACAGATCTTCCTGAACATCGTGCTAGAGGACGCTGTGGAAGAAGGCTCGCAGGAGCAGGTACAGATCGGCTCGACCGTTGTGCGCGGGAACTCCATTCTGTCGATCGAGAGCCTCGAGAGCGTACGAGAGTGAGGAGGAGAGCCTCGAGAGCGTACAAGAGTGAGGAGGAGAGCCTCGAGAGCGTATGGAGTGGTGGTGAATGAGCTTGCAGTACGATGTAGGTTGTGCTGTAGCCCACTGGGTGGTGACATAACGCGCTAGGCAAAGTACGAAGTACGATTGGAAACTACTCGCAGCCTATTACGTACAAGATCAGAATTTATAGTATAATAGAAAGAGCCCTATGACGTACAGACCGAGGCGATGGCTACATACTCATTAGAAATCACTATTGATGTCTAAGACCACTGGCGAGAGCGTACACGAAGAGGCCCTGTGGTACCGGAGGGGCGTGGCGCATCTCAGAACCGCTGCTGCATCTCCACGCCCGCGTGCGTGTAGCCGCACTTCTCGTAGAACCCGACATTCTTCTGGTCGCAGTCCAGGATCACCTTGTAGCAGCCGCACGCACGCGCAATCTGCGTCAGGTGCGAGATGAGCAGCTTGCCCAGCTGCTTGCCCTGCTGGTCGGCCCGCACCGAAATGTCCTCGATGTGGCCCACTCTGCCGCCCTGGTGGATCACCTTCTCCTCCACAAACACCATCCCCGTGGCCACCACCTGCTGGTGGCCGTCCACCACCACCACGCCGTTGTACACCTGCGACGCACCGTCAATTGTCTTAAGACTCTTCCAGTACCCAACTATCTGTGCGAATTTCTCGCTGGAAACATCCCCTACCGTCGTCAGGACCCCCAACGTGTCCAGAATGCCTCGCTCGTAGTCCCCGGCTTCCACTGCGCGGATCGCATACCCGTCTGGAAGGCTCATTTCGTGCTGTTTTATAGCAAGAGAGAAAAACAAAACATCTCAGAAAACCAACACCGCCAACATGGGGCAGCCGGCTCGCACTTCAGACCACGTTTCCCGCACGGACCCAGCACCCACTACAGACGACATCTACCGCAGGCAGCTCGCGCACGACCTGGAGCAGAAAACAGCCTTCCTGGGCAGGGCAACCAGGGCCCTGGACGCTGGGGCACCTGCCGACGAGCTGGGTGTCGATATTACCAACTCCAGGCTGCCGTTCTACCCGGAGCGCGGCGACACCATCGGCGTGGCCACTGCACACGCCGACTTGTCACGGCAAACAAACCAAAATGCCTTGCTGCTGGGCCGTTTGCAACAGCTGGAAATTGAGTTAACTACTGAATTAACAGAAAAGGAAATTGTTCTGAAACAGCTGACGCAGTTAGTACATCAGCTGGATGCAGGTGCCAGCAGCGAAGTTTTGGACGCGATCCAGCAGCAGACGGCTGTCAGGGCCAAGCTGGTGCGCTACTGCGAGTTATTAAACATTAATTAGAAAAAGGTCCTGTGCGCCGTAAGGCGTGCACGGTAATGGACAGGTATAAGCAAGCTGCACAGGGGTCATAAAAAGTCATAAGGAGCTGCACTCTGGGCCATCACCTATAGGAAGCTGTACAGTAGGGTGTAACGCACAGCCATAAAAAAGCGGTGTACAGCCATAAAAAAGCTAAAAGGTGTAACGGTACTGCACGGGGTATAAAAAGAAGCCTGTGCATGGATTTTGAAGCAGCCTGCAAAGTGATCGTGGTTCAGCCACAGGCTGTAGCATAATAAAAAGCTCGCACCATTCACAGGCTGTAGGCGTCACAGCCGGGGCATAATGGTATAAAAAAGCAGGCCATAGTGGTATAAAATAGCCCAATGCGCCTTAGCGGTATAAAGGGCACGCCATGTAGCAGAAGATAAGAAACCTGCACCATCCAAAGCTGTAGCATAAGGTATAAAAAACAGTCTGCATGCCTTAAAGCATCCAAGGCTGTCTAGTTGTAGGCCACCACGCTGCCTGTTCTTTTGAGTCGCAGGCTCTCTCTCTTTCTGTTGCTGGTGGCATTGAACAGCCCGTCGCTGGACGTGGTGCTCTCTGTTCTCTGCAGCTGCACCGGCATTGGCTCCTGTAACTGCTGCTGCTGCTGCTGCTGCTGCTGCTGCCACGGGTCATAGTTGAAGTACGACACCGGCTCTGCCCGGCTGGAGCTGACACCAGGAGTCCCACAGAACTTGCTGCTCAGGTTCACAGATGGGAAGGTGTTGAGTGAGGTGGTGGAGTTGTTTCTGGTGTTGGGCTGCGTGTACGATATGCTAGAACCAGACCCACGGCGACACAGCTGCATCAGCTTCTGTCTTATTATCGTCAGCGAGTAGTTGTTAATATCAATTCCAATCTCAACTCCTTGCTCCTGGGCCAGCTTAATCGAGTCCTTAGAAACTTTGTTCAGTATCCCAGAAGGCGGGTTGGTCTCACTGAAGGGCGTGATGGTTGGGTTCATCAGGTACGAATTGAACACTTTCATCAGCAAACATTCAAAGGCCTCAGTTAACTTATAGTTAGCAGCAAAGGACTGGAAGTTAAACTCATTGTTATTGCTGAAACTGTTGACTGAGCTTGCTATGGAGGTGACAGAAGTTGTTCTGCCGCATTGTGGAGCTTCAGGCCAGAAACCCGTCTGCTCAGTTGGCGTGCAGATAGGTGTTTGCTCCATATCGATGTCCATTGGATCTATTTGCAGTTTGCCAAACATTGGTTCTGTGCTGTGTTGTATATAATAGACGTTACTTTCGTTTAGCGGAAAATAAAATTTACGGGTTGTTGTGGTTGTTTTATAACTCTAAATTTGGTTCCTTTGGAAATTAGATTTAATTAAACGCGTTGCATTTAATTAGTTTTAAACGGTAATCCGTTTGGTATTTTGTTTGTTTCTGGACTATTCTGCTGTAGTGCTGTCCCTTTGCCACGCTACCTAACTCTCTCAAGTCCCGACATCCCCTCTACACACCCTATTGAACCAAATCTTTTCAAAACCAGCAACCGTCAGATTACTGATGGCAATTCAGGTTTATGTCACTTTTTTAATTTACCGAATTAGGAAATGACGCGTAATATAAAGAATATTCCGCAAAGCACCATAAAGCACTACAAAGTGAGATCATGTGATTCAAAGCGCGCAGTTCATACTAATACACAGGAAGCAACTCACACAATCTAGAGGTACAATCCTTCTAGTGATTCATCCACCTTGGTCTTCATTATACTCTCCTTTGCCTTGACAAAGTCGGCGTTGGTGACTTGCATTCTTCTCTCTCTCAATGCGATTAAACCGGCTTCTGTAGTGATAGCCTTAACTTCCGCTCCACTTAGCTCATCTTTTGAACTTATAATGTCATCGACATTGATGTCGTTAGATAATGTCATTTTCTTTGTGTGGATTTCGAATATTTTCTTCAAGTTTTCAGAATCTGGTGGTGGGAAATGGATCTTTCTATCGATTCTACCAGGTCTGATCAGCGCTGAATCCAGCGATTCAATCGCATTGGTTGCCATTATAACTTTGATGTCTCCTCTGTCATCAAACCCATCAAGCTGGTTCAACAATTCCAACATGGTTCTTTGGATCTCTTTTTCTCCTGAGCTCTGTGAATCGTATCTCTTAGTACCAACAGCATCAATCTCATCAATAAACACAATGGATGGCGCATTGTCTGCTGCCAGCTTGAATAGAGAACGAACCAACTTTGGTCCATCTCCGGCGTATTTCTGAATCAACTCACTACCAACCATTCTAATGAAAGTAGCACTGGTTGAGTTGGCCACTGCTTTCGCCAACAACGTTTTACCGGTTCCTGGTGCTCCATACAGTATGACACCCTTTGGTGGCTGTATACCCATTTCACTGTATAGTTCGGGATGTGTTAGCGGCAATTCAACTGCTTCTTTGACCTCTTTGATCTGAGATTCCAGCCCTCCAATATCCGCATACGTCTCAGTAGGCGCCACAGCAACCTTCATGACATTGACTAATGGGTCTGCATCGTCTTCTAAAACTCCAACAATCGAAACTGTCTTGTTATGAAGCAAAACTGAACATCCAGGCTCTAATAGTTCTTTGTCAACAAATGATAAAATAGAAACGTAGTATTCAGGTCCCGATGATGAGCTGACAATCGCATGGTCATCATCAATTATCTCTTCTAACGTACCAACCGTCATTGGTGATCCTCTAATTTCATCAACTTTATCTCTCTCTTCATTTTGTTTCTTCTCAAATGGTTTCAAATTCTCAACACTTGAAACATACTCCTGCTCAATCAATAAATGGTCATGAATTCTCTGAGTCTTTAGCAGCTTCAATTTCGAACGGTTTCTAGGAAAAATGTCAGGTAGCTTTTCTGCCGTTGATGGCCCTCCCCTTCTTTTCTTTCTGCCAATCTTCGTCTTCACCGGTGGCTCATATTTTGGCTTCTTTGAATCCTTCTTCTTCTTGTTGCCCTGGGGCATCCCTGAAGCGTTCTGTCCCATCGTACAATCGCTCTATTTCTTTATTTATTTGTTATTCTAAACTGTTTTTTGCCACCAAATTTTGATTTTCTTCTGACTATTGAAAATTCCAGCTTTGGTCCGCGCACTACTCTTCTTAACTACTAGAATTACAATTAGTTACACACGGGGTTCTTACTCCACAACCACACAGAAATTGTTCATCTTGCTGCCATCATGCAGCTTCACCTTCTTGTAGTGGATATATGAAAGGTCAACTTGTCTTGTTTGCTGGAAAACCATATAAACCAGTTTAGACGCTTCGTGGTATGCGATTGATTTGTAGCCTAATGAGCTCATAATTTTGGTGAAGTGCTCTTTATCACAGTACCGCGAGTTGCTGAAGCAGCTGAGAGGTAGCACTATAAAGATATATCCGTTTGGTAATATGAATTTACTGAATCTTTTCAACATTTCACCTCGACTAATAGCATTTGGCACAAAGTTTAAAACTAATGAGCATGAAATAAGCGAGAACTTGTCTTTATCCGTTGTTGGTATTGGCCTTGTCATAAAGTCCTGTTTCATTATTTTAGGGTCGTTGGAATTCAAATCGATTCTGGTCACTTTACAGTATTTTGATATAACATTTTTTGTAGATAGTGAGCCAATTTCCAGTGCTTTTAACTCCATAGTCTTCAATTCCGGTAACGCTTCAAATAGCCATTTAGAAGAGTCAGAGCCTCTATTATTTTCTTGCCCATATAATGAAGCGATCTGGTATTTTTGTAATCCACCTTTGGCTTCAATTTCATATTGAATTTTAGTTAGCACTGTCAGCAGTTCATAAGGCGAGTTAAGATTTGGAATTTGCAATAGTTCATCTTCAGAAGGCACTTCATTAGCGGGTTGCACACCGTACTGTTTCACCAACTCTTCATAGCTACCATCGTTTGCCTCTTTTTCAAATAAAACTTCATTCAGCTTTTTATATACTAAATTCTTTTTATTTATGAGCAGGTGAAACCTCCTGATAATCTTTCTGGTATTAGATGGCTTTATGGATGGCTTCGTATAGGTTTTCCCAGTTATTGACCTCGATTTCTTCAAGAATGCCATTTTTGATAGAGATTATTTGATCTAAAGAAATATTTTTTTTCTTAATATCAAGGCGCAAAAATATAGAAATGGGCTGAAATGGAGATTCTGAGTTTGACATACGCAGTTGTTTTCAGTTGAGTTTGCTCTGGCATAGCTGAACATCAGAATGTATTGAATACGCACCCCCCAGAAGGCCCCACAAAATGATTTGTTTGGAGCCATTTGTTTATCTTGCATTGCTTAAGTCACACTTTCCTAGTTATGAACTGCTCCAAAAACTGAGAACCCCAGAACTACCATTAAGACTCAAGGTTCTATAACTGAGTAATTTGAATCTCGGATAAGCATTAAACAGATATTTCCAGAAGTGTCCTTTGTGGACCCCAAAACACGACTAGTCACGTGACTCGGTTGACAAGATGTTACATCAGAGATGCTGTTTGAGGGCTGGTATGTTGCTGTGGGTACACGTTTGTACGGCTGTAGCTGGGGAGGTTTCATGGTACTTTCTTTTCAAATGATATAGGAGGATTAGTTTTGTGTCACGAGACGAATTCAACAGTTTTGTGATACAGGGTCTAGAACTTGTTTGAGCTGGCGATGACGTTATTGTGTAACAGCACCACAATGAGAAGTTCATGGACTTACAACTTATAAATATGGATTTTTTATATGAATCTAACCATATTTACATAATAAATCTAGCATCATTGGAAAGCTGGAATTCCAAACTATTGAAATATGTCATTCATCAATACAACCCAAGCACTGCTTTCAATATTCACCAAGGTTTCACAAATTCATTTCAATTATTAACTGTTCAAAGCTGTTACACAAAACCGTTATTTCAGTTTTGTGTCAAGTTTTTTTGGAAAAGTATAAATAGAGCCCAGTTCCCACTTTTATTTCTTTCTTTTACAAACTACTCTGGCTATCAATATTTTTTATTTTATTTTACCGTTAGGATTGATGATTGATTTCTGAGTGCATAGCGTGACGGCAGTACACAATGATTTCTGATTCATGATTGACATCTTTTTTTTTTATTTTTTGCTTATAATTTTGCTAGATTTAATTGAAGACAGTTGAGATTTCTGATGGGAACCGGCAGCCCAAAGGAGGATTCCTTGATTGATAACAAAAGGTATTTGCTATTTGCTACAAGAACAGAAAAGTATTTCCTATTATATGCTACTGATGTTGGCTACCATTTATTGCATTATAACTACAAAGAAGAAAAAAAAATGTAAGTTGAAAGAAATTAAATTAGGAGGATGAGGTTGTATTGAGTTGAGAATAAAAAAGAGATAAAATAAAGAAAGAATTAAATTAAAGAAGTTACCAGGCCAAGCATCAATGGGTGGATAGCGGTTTGGGTTTTACAAGTTACAATTACAGTTTTAAGTTTATCAGTTACAGTTTACAGCATAGTTGTCGTTGTCCACTCATTGTGTCATGTTTTGTTATTTACTTATTGAAGAGCTGGAAGACGAGATGGAGAGGAGTTTGGAGATTTAAAGGGTTGAGGTAGGGCTCAAGAGTTGGATTCATTTTATTAGAGATTGGGTTATTAGGCTTTTACATTTTATTCATTATTCATAAATTTTCATTTGTTCATTTATGTTTATTTCATAGGGAGTTCTTTGTTTTTACAGCAAGTTATTGTTGTTTTTCAGACTAGTGGTGTTTCACAATTGATGTCGATCTGGTTTACCAGGTCATTTTATTATCATTATTATCATTATTATCATTATTATCATTATTATCATTATTATCATTATTATCATTATTATCATTATTATCATTATTATCATTATTATCATTATTATCATTATTATTATTATTAGAGGCGAATATAAGTTATTAAAATATGAAGAGAACTTCCGAGTCATTGCAAATTAAATTGCTTTGATAATATTCAGACTCAACTTAGAGTTTTTGAATTTGAAAGACTTCAAACCACGGGTCTTAAGGGTTTTTTGATCATTCATCTATAAAGATGGATGTATTTTTTTCCTATAGTGTTAGGTTTTTTGATTGCAGTCAGGACATCAACTAATTTCAAAAACTTTCACTATATCCTTTTGAATTTTCCATGGACAAATGGTGGAAAATCAACTGGATGAAGAAATATTCATTTACTTCAGTTGAACTAAATGGGTATTTCTGAAGGAACTTGAACAATAGTGAATATATTTTACTATTAAATAGAGATCAAAAACCGGATATAATAATGCAATCCGGTAACTGATTTAGCGGATTTAATGTGCGGTTTAGGAGATTACTAAGAACGTTTTAATTTCATATCCGGAATTAACTCCGTGTGTTTGTAATTAGTTGAAGTTTGTGAACCTGTTCACTGGTAAACCCCGTGTTTAACGCCGTTATTAAGTGGTTTGAGAACCACTCAGGTGGGGTACTTTCTATAGCCATTCCAGAACCCTCAAACTGTTGAAACGGTGAAATAAAAAGTTACGGAGCCGTTGAACCGTTGAGATTTAATCCGTTAAGACGGACAGTTTAAAAATCGTTATGAAACCGTTGAAGCAATTCTTTTGTGATTTGAAACGTTTAGATGTTGTGTCCTGTTTCTCTTTTCTTTTTATTTGTACACAAACTTTGAGATTTAGTGACTGAGATCTGAGATTTTGTGTCCTCAGATTTGAGGTTTTGTGACTGAAATCTAAGATTTTGTGTTTTCAGATCTCAGTGTTTGTGTCCTGAGACTCAAGATTTTGTAACTGAGATCTGAGATTTTGTGCTCAAGTATTTGCTGTGCCATACATAATGGCACTAGCCACATCTAAGAAAAAACAATTCATCCAAACACCATCATTGAATTTCATTTTGGTAAGAACAACACATGTGGCTAACTTGTGGCGCAGTAACTCAAATTATCACTATACAACTATTTTGGTGGTAAACGCAGCAGATCTCCCACTAAACATTAGTTTCATGCTATTTGATAAGCTCGGTAGTGAGAACACAAGTTGCTAGTTTATGCTTAGTAGCAGTATACACTGCGCTGTGAAGAATGAACTTGTACTTTCAATCAGAAGTGTTGAATGATCACATTTGAATAATGTCGATCTTGTAGAGTTGTAACCAGCTAAAATCTTTACAGACACAGAACACTTATTGTTTATAGTGGTGAGGATGACTTACATATAAAGCACAACAGGATTTTGTATTGTTAATTACGACAAACTTTGATGTGCTGGTATGAGCGCCTTAACTTACTGGTTATATCATTCAACAACATTTTCAAAGTGGAAGCAGTCAACTAACTACTGATTGTACTGAGTAGAAATATCTTTTATTAAGGAATACATGACAAAAACATCATTTTAATATTACTGGTCATAAAAATACCAAAAACGCACAGTAAGCCACGCCATGTTCAACAGCAAGCTGCATGGAATAATTTTCCATATATGCAAAGTATCAACCAAAGTTTTATTTTGATTGTCACATTCAATACTATGCATCTCACGTTTGATTCCTATTGATGGTGAGCTGTTTATGGCTTGCCTCTGTTTCCTCTTAATTTCAATATGATCATTTTTCTCTAAGAGCCATATTGCTCTTTTTCGACATTTTTGTACAGTTATCATATGCTGGGAATGTTTGTTGTTGAGTTTTTCAATGTGATCTTTTAGCTCTTTCTTTGCAGATTTAATCATCTCAATATATTTTTTCAATTGTGAGAATTGGTCTTGAAGGTTTGAAATTGCAACTAAACAATTGTTAGACTCAATCTGAGGAATATCACTCATTTCTGCTGGTGCTTTTATATTGAGCAGATGAAAGTGTGGAATTGAAATCTTTTGTAGCTATTTTTAATTTCAAGTAATTTTCTGTTTGAGGTTTTGTTTGCTGGTGAGATTGTTTGTATAGAGACATCAATATGATATCTGGATGTGTGATGGCATCTTTTAGTCAAGTAACTGGTGTTTACAGTGCTGCAGATTATGAAGACATAGTGTGTTTTTATTTTGTTCAATTAGAGTGTAAATTTTGCTAAAGTCCAGGGCCCTCAATATTAGACGCTGGAATTGAGAAAACCACCAAATAGATCTCATATTCATGCAAGATATTCAAGTGAGATGGCAAAACCAGTAATTACAAGCTCATCTCACTCAATAGACACCTTAATCATAAAAGTGACTATGCTATGAATAGTGAACTCAAGCATTTCTTTTTTGCCTTAAAGTTCATGACTGCCTGCTATCAATAAACAACGTAACCTTGGATATTCAAGAGAATCCCTTATAGTTTTAAACGTATCCATGTTGAGATATGTAAAACATTTCTTTTTCTCTGTAATCATTGGCTCTGCAGAAACATGTTTTGGTGACCCTGGCTTATGAATCCATGGCTGATGGCTGTGGTCCTACCTGCGATTAAACCAAGTAGACAGGATCGCTCACCTTTTCGTACTCTACATGCTCCACTATTGTACCGTTTATGATCCTTTGCACCGATTCAAACCCACTAACCACATTTTGGCTGGCTTTAGTTGTTGTTCGGCACTCCATCGCTCTAGTGGGAGGAGAGTCTCATATCTGGCTGCACTGCCAGGATTCTGTTTAACAGAGTGTTGAATTTAGTGCCCAACGCTTTTGGTTGCGGCCACACCTGGCAGAAAACAGTACTTCCCGTCCGCTTAGTACAACTTAAGCTCCCAAGGGTCCAAGTGAGTACTACAGTGGGAGACCATGTGGGAAATTTGGATGCTGCAATCTTTTTTTTTTGCCCGTCTGAGCATATCAACATCCACAGAGCTTTCAATAGATTACAAGAGTGTATGAAGCTTTTGATGTGTTTTCAAATCAAAAAAAAACTGATCTATTTTTAAACCAATTGAAACTTTTAATTAACAACATGCTGATAACAGGCTGCACATGCTAAATTGATTGAAAATACACTTTAAACGGCTCTATGCTGAAATCTGAGTCTAAAATCAAAACTAAAATCTTCTTGGTGTTTTTCCGTTGAGGAGTCAAAGTTGACACAATTCTATTTTTATCTTTTGTGATAATGTGGAGCAGAAGGTTTAGGGCATTTTGATATGTTGGAGCAGAGAGTAGAACAGAAGGTTTAGGGCGGTTTGATATTGTAGCACAGCTGGTGGATGATGGTTTGTAAAACAGCCACGTGTGATACGTTTAGCGGGAGTTGATTTGGTAGAGAAACTGTGTCCTGGCATGATTGGGAACGGTAAATAGACCAAAAGCAGCTATGGGAATTCACTTCACAGGGACTTCGATAAAACGTTCTATTTTCAGTTTAGACCCCAACAATAGACTATTGGAGTAAACAAATAAATTGTGCTAAACTTAGATTTCTGATTTCTCGAGTTCTGGTTAGGCTGCATTTACTTGGGTAGCGTTAGTCACCAGTAAACTCACCTAAAATCTGTTCCGTAGCAAAAAAAGACATTTTTGGTCTGATACTCTCTGAAGTGTATGTGTGAAACGTTCAACCTGGTCTTTTCTTACACATTGCTCCACAGGAAAGCTGCCTTTGCGCGCAATGACAGTGTGGTACTGCGTTGGACGTTGTTATATCGAAGTGGGAATCCAGCAGGGCCAAAACCACAGTTGGAGTTTCTTAGTGAGTTCGGAAATAATCAAAATAACCTGCATTTTGGGAGAAGGCTTAGCAGAAACAGAATATGAAGGATGCACGACTGCAATTTATGAGCTGGTTGACGCTGAGATCAAATACACGCCTGATACACTCACCGACTCGTTATACTATGTAGTATGAGATTATTATCCGAGTAAGACCAGACAAAACCAAGTTCCTGGTATTTGCGTAGAACGACACCCAGGAACGCAGCTGTGGAGCCATGAGCTCAAACGGCGGGTTCTCTGAGCTGACGGGTCCACATGCTTGCGCAGGAATGCAAGTAATAATCGCTGGCTCTGAGAGTGAAGGCAGCGGTGCATGGTGGACGAAATACAGAGAAAAAGGAGATAAGCAACAAAACAAGAGAAGCCGAGAAACTATTTCTGACTCGACCCGAGTTGGAAACAGTGTTTCAAACGGTTCAGCGGGGCTGCAGCGGACAGCCAGCAGTTCTCACACACCACACATCGCTGCTTGCCCCTACAGCCTGCTGCCCACTCCCACTCTCCACTGCCAGCATACCCAGGACCCAGGCGTCCCCAGGGCCCTGATGGACAACACACCGAGCCTAACACTCTCGAGGCCCCAAAAGCTCAATGCACAACAATGTATGCACATGCACATGCAGAGTCAGGTGCATATATACGATTAGTCAGCAATCAGTATAGGGGTTCCGACAGAATTAGCTCATTAGTAATGAGCTAGTAGGAGAGCCAAAAATACACCACGTAGCGGTAGAGCCCCGTTGCACAGCTAAGAAGCAGCCGGTTTCAACGAGAAACAGGAGGCATCCATCGACTTTGAGCAGAAACCCTCGCAGCGAGTGCTGGGCTTGCGACAAGCTTTCCCGGCTTACCGACAAAAGTGACACATTTTCTGACAGAGAAACAATATAGAGCCGAGTAAAACCATCATAGACAGTGCACCTAAACGGCCACTAAAGGTTTGAGCTACATTAACCTGCTTCTGAGACCAAAACAACTGTTATTGTGCTGAGTAAAAATAACTTTCAGCAGCACACATTTCAAATCGCGGTCCCACTATAAATAGCCAACCGTGCCAACCGGCATTTACTTTCCAGTGCGTCGCGATGTTTTTTTTATTTTTTACAACTAAACATCAAAGTGATCAGGTTCATCAAAACCAGTCCAACGTCAACAGCAGAATCAAAGAGATGACACAGCTCGGCCGTGCGCTCTTTAGAAACAACTATGTTGCACTGGATAAAAAGAGATGGCCCAGTTTCCAGCGTCTCAAGCACAACATTCTGCATCTGTTAAACTCGTTACCTGCCATTATAGCATGGGACATGATAATGAATGTGGTTTACATCATCTTATATGCCACTTTGAGCCCTAGAGTCAACGCACACACCAACCAGAGACAGCCGCCAGCGGTGTCCGTGAGCTCCATCGTGTCAATAGGTATGGATGCCTTTTTGCTGCTGTTGCTAGTTTTCAACAGAGCCATGAATGGCAAACAGTATCCAGCCGACAATACGAACGGCAAGCTGTCCTCGAAACAAATGAAAAGTAAACTGTTCAATCTTTTCCAGTTTGTTTTCCTGCTGTTCTTTATTGCGGTCATCATATCGAAGGTTATAGTAACGGCGTCCAATATTGGATATCCCTATATTATCCATGACTATGACAACACTGTCTTCAAAGTCAGCGAGGACGTCGTGACAGTTCTGGCAACATTCTACATTGCGTCGATAATCACTGAGTGTCTGTCAGTAATCGTCTTCAGCAATAACGTTTTCATCAAAGCAAAATTCAGACCTTCCAGAGTCATTTTATTGATATCGTCGATAATCCAATTTTTACTGATTATTGCAATCATCCAGATAGGTATTAACACTCTGATAAATGCTACAAGAAAAAATGACAACCAACCAATCATCACAATGTTCAAAAGAGACATCTCACTGTATTTCCATACTTCAGCATTTGTGTTTTGCTCTTCAGTTTTAGGTGTTTTCATATCATTAATTGATACATCCGACTTCAATAAGCTACTTAGAATCACTGAGAACTTTTTGACTTTTTATAAGTTGTTCAACCTGATTTCGTTAATACTAGTTGTTACAAGTTTTATACTTTCATTGGCTCACGTTAAGGAAAGCTATTTTGCCAAAACTAACAAAGTTGCTGCTCCAATAATATTTGGAATAATTACCGTCACTTCCATAATATCAATGATATCATCAAACTATTTCCTAAAGCCAGTTAATAAAAGCTCAAACTTGAAAGTTGAAGTTATGGATCTTTCAAAGTTAACTTCAAAACAGAAAAAGGCCTTTGCAAGATTGATTGACTATAACCACAAGTCAAATACTGATATATCGGGACAGGCTGCAATTGAATTAATGGAAACTTATGCAAAATCAACTTTAGATGGATTGAAGTGCAAAGTGCTTAGAATCTATAAGGATATAGACGAGCAAACATTACAGAACAAAAAGAAAGCACTGCCATCATACGAAACATTCAAAGCTTGGGATGGGTTGGATGAGAAGAATTTGATTTTTGACGAGGAATACAACTCTTTAAAATCAATCGACACATTAGTTGAAGACTCAAAACCACTATCCAAAAACCAGTTGAAGAAACTAGAAAAGAAACGTAAGGAATCCTCTTTGAAACTAATTCAAAGTGATGAGAACGTGTTTCCAGTATCAGAAATCAAAAATGAACTGGATTTCGAAGTTGCAAAGACATTCTACTACAAACTGCTTTCGACCGAAGCTTTGGTCTTACTATCAGTTGTTGAGGACTATGATCTGACTGGTGCTGTTAAAGGTGGACTTGGTAGAGCTTTAACCAAACTATTTGGTAAAGGCTCTATGAGTAAGTTGTTGTGTGTTAAATTCGGGCTATTAGGGTTCCACTGGCCATTCAGAAGAGCAACATTCTACACATCAATCACCAAGAAACCGGTGGCGAGATCTGCTGGTGTCATGGAAGCCATTTCGTCTTGGAATAAGGCATTGCCATACTATGAGAGATGCTCGATGATTATCGATCCGATTTATCAGAATGAGCTGAGTGCCAAAGCCATCGAGCCAGCAGTGAACTGGTCCAAAGTCAACTTGCCGTCCTCTCATATAGTGGACTTGAGACCATTCAAGAACAACTCGTTGAAAGAGTACTTGAAGAAGATCAGATACAGAAACAAAGACGACAAATTTATTGAAGATGGAGGTAGAATCATTGAGTCCTACGACTTTAGCGAGCACAACTCAGAGACGATCATTTCGCTGTGGAAGAATGTTGCGCACAAGAGAATGGAAGACGGCAACACATCAGTGCTGATTGATCCGGACTCCAAGTTTATTCAAAGTTTAAACAACTGCAATGAAAACCACGACAGAAGCTTGCTATTTTTGGAGATCAACAACCGAGTGCTGGCATCGTCGGTGCTGTTCCGACTGGCTGACACCATTACCACCGACTTGCAGGGGCTCGACTACGCGCACGGCAAGGACTATAAAGTGTACTTTGTGATGATGCAGAGGGTCATTGAGATAGCGCTGAAGGAGGGACGCAAGTTTGTGGACTTTGGACCAACGACGCCAAAGCCAAAGATTGACATTGGCTGTGAGGTTGTCAAGCTACAGGGAGCCATCACTGCGCCAAACTGGTTTTTATCAATATGCGTGAAATTTGCAGCCAACAATGTGGATGTGTGAGACGCAACCAGGAACGATACAAAAGACAGGGATATAGAGGGAGGGAGAGAGGGAGAGGAGAGATGGTGCGGGCGGAGAAGATACATCTTTATGACTATTTATGAGGGAAATTGCATTATAATAAATTTTTTTATTTATGGGACGTATTTGTAGTTGAAAGCTGCTGCATGATCGACAAGCAAAGGCTACCATGAGAAGAAGTTGCCTCTGCTTCTGAGTTGTGTGAATTACGGAACGTGTTGGTGTTGAGCCCAGTTGATTAATAAGCGGTCTGGTAAGCGTTGAGGTTGATAACTTGTCAGCAATTAGTAAGCGATGAGCTGAAATTTTTTTTGGCTGAAATATTTTCCAGGCAGCAGCCAGTTCAGCGATTAGTATGGTTTCGAAGCAGCTGAAGAGAGAGCTTTTGCAGAAGAGCAGCAAGAAGGGTGCGTGTGTGAGGGTGCGCGACGGGCGGAAGGTGCAGAAGGCCGGGAGGGGCGGCAAGAAGGAGAAGAAGGAGCATTTCAAGAAAGGCGAGACGCTCAAGAAAGCGCTAGTTGAGAACTCTGCCGGGCGTACTGTGGGTGCAGACGAGCTGGGGTGGAAGGCGGTGGATGTTCCCGACACGCTGGACGACTTTGGCGGGTTCTACGGGCTGGAGGAGATTGACGGGGTGGACGTGAAGGTTGTGAATGGGAAGGTTGAGTTTGTGGTGAAGGACGCGAGCCAGCTGAAGCCGGAGGGAGAGGAGACGGTGGAGGGGGCAGGAGACGATGTGCTGATGGAGGAGGCAGAGCAGCCGGCGAAGACGGGCGAGCAGGAGGCTGCTAGCGAGGAAGAGGAGGAGACCCCAGCAGGTGAGGCAGACGGTGAGGAGGAGACCCCAGCAGGTGAGGCAGACGGTGAGGAGGAAGCGCCAGCAGGTGAGGCAGACGGTGAGGAGGAGTCCCCAGCAGGGGAGGCAGACGGTGAGGAGCTGGACTTTGGCGGTGTTGCGGCGATGGGCGTGGAGCTGCCCGAGGAGGTGGACCTGCCGCAGTGGTCGTCCGTGGAGCTGTCGAGCACGACGCTGAGGGGCCTGAGCGAGCTGGGGTTCACCAAGCCCACGCCGATCCAGAAGAGCTGCATCCCGCTGGCGCTGCAGGGCGAGGATGTCATTGGCAAGGCGTCGACCGGGTCCGGTAAGACGCTGGCGTACGGGATCCCAATCCTGGAGAGGTTTCTGAGGAGCAATGCGCAGGCAGAGGCCCCTACAGGCATCATCTTCACGCCCACAAGAGAGCTGGCACACCAGGTGGTGGACCACCTGAAGCTGGTGGCGCAGTTTGCGCCCTTCTCGCAGTACTCGATCGTCAGCCTGACCGGTGGGCTGTCGATCCAGAAGCAGGAAAGAGTGCTCAAGTACAAGCACTCTGGGGCGATTGTGGTGGCGACGCCCGGCCGGTTCCTGGAGCTGATCGAGCGGAACGAGGCGGTGGCCAAGCGGATGAGCAACCTGGAGCTGCTGGTGCTGGACGAGGCGGACCGGCTGCTGCAGGACGGGCACTTTGACGAGTTTGAGCAGATCCTCAAGATCTTCAGGACACACCGCACCAAGAGCACCAAGTGGCAGTCGCTGATCTTCAGTGCGACGTTCGCCAAGGAGCTGTTTGCTAAGCTCAAGTTCTCCGGGTTCAAGCCAGGCAAGAAGAAGGGCAACGAGAAGCAGGACGAGCAGCAGGAAATCATCGACCTGCTCAACTCCAAGATCCACTTCAAGTCCAAGCCGCAGTTTGTGGACCTGAACCCGAACAAGCTGCACAACGACATCATCGAGACCGTGGTGGAGTGCCTGCCTGCAGAGCGTGATCTGTACCTGTACTACTTTCTGCTGATGTACCCGGGCGTAACGCTCGTGTTCACCAACGCCATCGACTCTGTGAAGCGCCTGGTGCCGTTCCTCAACAACCTGAACATCCCCACGTTTGCCATCCACTCCTCCATGATCCAGAAGCAGCGTCTCAAGAACCTGGAGAACTTCAAAAAGGCCTCGACGAACCCGGCCAACAGGGACAAGTCGATTGTCCTGATTGCGTCGGACGTGGCTGCCAGGGGCCTGGACATCTCGGGCATCCAGCACGTCATCCACTACCACCTGCCTCGCAGTGCGGACGTGTACATCCACCGTTCTGGTAGAACGGCCAGAAGCGGCAGCGAGGGTGTGTCGGTGATGATCTGCTCGCCCCAGGAGGTGAGCGGGCCCCTGCGCAACCTGCGCAAGACCCTCAGCGACGACAAGGCCCGGGCCAAGTTCAGGGGCGCCTCCCACAAGAAGTGGACCAAGGACGTGCAGAGGCTGCCTGTGGAAAGCGACATTGTGGCGCAGCTCAGAGAGAGGTCGATGCTGGCTGCGGCGCTCGCGGACGACGAGATCTCGTCCAAGTCGCTCAGCAAGGACGACAACTGGATGAAGCAGGCGGCAGAGGAGCTCGGCATCGACGACCTCAGCGACTTGGAGGAGGACGAGTACCTCAAGAAAAATCGTACCAAGAAGCAGAACAAGAGGCTCGACAAGAACCAGGCTGCCCAGAACAGGTTCAAGCTGAAGCAGCTGCTCAAGCAGAACATCAGAAAGGACCTGAGAAGAAGCTACCTGACGGGGGGCCTGACCAACCTTGCAGACTCCATCATAAAGGGCGTGGGCCACGACAACATCCTGGGCCACGACAAAACCAACGCCCTGGAGCAGCTCAAGCGCACTTCCAAGGCGAAGTAGCCCCAACACGAGAAGCAGCGCCAACTGTGTATAGACAGCATGCCGTGTGCTAAGTAAACACAAGCTACAACTTTCATCAGTAGAGTATTACCGAGCCGTGGCCTAGCAGTTGGTAGACTTATAATCTGAAGCACTGCGAGTCGACATGGCAAATCTATGTCTATCGAACGTATCCTTGGATATCACGAAGAGTACATATCATCTTGGAAGTACTGGCGAGTTGAAAAAAGTCAAGCTATAAGTATAAGGAATATCGATCTAGTGGCTACATACGCTGCAGGAACATGGTAGCTGCGTTTATTAGGCTGCTGCTACAGCTGGTTCACAGAAGAAGGGTGTAGATACCTGGCATTGTTGAGCCCGAAACTCCAGTAAACAAGAAAGATAATGGTAGCCCACAGTTAACAGGTAGACAACAGAGAAACCAGTAGTTTGCAGTCACCAGCAGAACAAGATAGGTGTAAACATCAGATAGTTCACAGTAGTAGAACAATAGAGAGGGAACAGAGCGTAGGTACCAGGTGGTTCCAAGACAGACTATGTAGGCGCCATTTGCCTTTACTGAAACGCTATCAAATAGAAGGTTGTAGACTACCCGAGAGCTTCTTCATACAAACGAAGGTGATCAACAGTTATTCGACGACATACCCATTGTAACACTGTAAGCATTTTCATTAAATAGAGCAGGTGGATCTCAGCCCACCAGTCAGACATTAATCACCTCTTAAATAACATTAGGATTGTTGCCAGGTTGCTCAGTGACCGTGCGTATCGCTGAAGTAAAGCAAGGTGATTGTGAGCAGTTGGTAACAGTCTGCATGGCGTATCAAACAAGGTAAGGTGGTTGTAGATTGGCCTCTTTCCATCAATAGAGCAGGGATTGTCATACATTCAGTAACAGAACACGATTGTAGATTACCAGTTAGTATACATTTTATAAATAGAGCAAGACGCGACTGTATTGACTTAAATAAACTCATCATCGTCATCGTAATATTCGTCATCAGAATCATCAGCTAACTGCTCAAAGTTTAGGTTGTAACGCAGCAATGCTCCAATACCACCAAACCCTTTGACAAACTGCGCACCTTCACTCGACTTATCAGTGATGAATTCCAAAGTAGCACCAAAGTTCTGGTAGTTCTCTGCTAACCATTCTAGCAGTGGCTGTTCACTCACAAGCTCCATTTCTTGACCAGTGTTCTTGTCTAAGTTGTAAGTTTTGTCTTCCTGTTCTGGCGACGCATGGACAACCACCTCCTTGTCTTCAGAGTTTTTGTACGTGTAACGAACCACGTCCAAGTTCTCGTAGACAATAACAATCTCACAGGAACCTGCTTCAAGCGCTTTCAGCGTGTCGTCAACACCGTAACAGAATTTACCAGTATCTTGAGAGATTTCATCAAAGTATCTGGTGATCAACTTCTTCTCCTGGATGAATTTGACATTGGCCAAGGCCTCTGCAGACAACTCGATGGCTTGGTTGAACCCATTTTCACCACCGTACGAAATATCAACAATCTTGACAACTTTTTGCATCAATCTTGGGTCAAACAGCTCAGATTTCGACAGTTCTGTCTTGAAGTCCGCTGAACCGGCTAGAACTAACCCATTAACGTTTACTTTGTCGTTGGTGATGAAACATTGCACTGCAACTTCGGCAACTTTACGGATATAATTGTGTCTTTTTTCGTCTCTTAAACGTGCGAAACGCAACGCTGACTGACCACCTCTTCCATGCTTCTTAGGCAAATCCACAGTGAACTTGGTTATAACAGTTCTGGTATTACCTGATAGCAGACCGAAAAGGGACCCGTTACCGTCCATAACAATGAACCCATAGTTCTCGTCACTTTCTAGCAACTCAGATAACGCTTCAGTGTGGAATTTGTTGTCACAAAGGTATAGTTTGGTGTTGATAGGTTTGAATGGCTCGAAATCGATGTTCAACTTCTTTTCTTTACCTTCTTCAGTTATGACATCACCACAGTATAAGATCAACCCATTTGGTGGGACTTTTGTGTATAGTTTCAGCTTTTGCTGTGTGGATGTGATGGCTGATAAGACAGACAGTCTGTTCACTCTCGACTTAATGTTGGACGCCGTTCCGTATTCATCGGTCAATAGTTTTTGGTAGAATGAAATTTGGGTCTTTGGTGGAATAATCAAACTGATCATTGAGGTACCGTTACCTCTGACTAACGACAGCGACTTAATCAGCTTCTTCACCTTCCATATCTCAATGTTTTTTTGTGCTTCTTCGGCTGTTTGCTCCATTTCCGTCTGATTCCTTAGGTTTTATACTTAAATGGTTTAAATAGCTAGCAATTTGTATTGAAATTTACTGAAATTTACTGAAAATTTTTTTTTTTTTTTTTTTTTTTTACATTT
>JAJLVZ010000002.1:140757-248543 GCA_030570575.1 [Candida] sp. | reverse complement strand
CTCGGCACCGCAGGGTAAAGCACGTAAAGTTACATCATTGATGACTAACGTTTTTGTTTTGGGTTTCAGTGAATTTAAAAATAAAAAAAGAAAAAAAACAATAATCATTTTGTTAGTGAAAACGTGAATTTTGCATTTGTCATTGGAGCTGTTTGTGTGTGTTTTTGTACTTGTTTGAAGCAGCTTATAGGCGGAGAGGAATAGAAAAAGTGGTTTCAGGATGAGCAATTTTCACGAGTCCATGCTTAAGGCAAGGAATCTGCTTCATAGAAACAAAAAGATAGTTGTTCCTCATGAAGAAAGTGATTCTGATTCAGTAAGTGAGGAGGAAGTTCCAGTCATTGTGAAGGAAAAATCAAGAAGACCAAAAGAAAACAATTTTACACAGCAGAGATTGAAAGCTTTGCATCCAATTATAACCCCAAAATACGTTATTCCACTGTTTTTAATTATTGCCGTGTTGTTCATACCTTTAGGCGCTGGAATGCTTTATGGATCCAACAAGGTGCAAGATATAACGCTGGACTATACCCAATGTGAGAACCTGGCTTCCGGGGATACTTATGTTGATATGCCAGCAGAATACTATGACTATCATTTCAATTCAAAGAATGTGACCATAATACCAAAATGGAAGTACACTAAGAACATCACAGAAGAGAACGAAGACGAAAAGGAATCGGGAATCTGTAGCTTACAGTTTGAAGTTCCAAACAAAATGGGTCCGGCAGTTTTCTTATTCTATAAAGTTGAGAACTTTTATGCGAATCACCGTCGTTATGCGAAATCTTACAGTGAGGACCAATTGAATGGCGATGCAGCATCACTTAGTGTGATAAAGGACACAGTGGGGCAGAACTGTCAACCATTAAGTGCGAATAGCGAAGGTATAAAGTACTATCCATGTGGATTGATTGCAAATGCCATGTTTAATGATACTTTTGTCGGCTTAAATGCGGTTAATTCCACCTCTACTAACTATACAATGACTAATAAAGGTATAGCATGGAGCACGAACAAAAACAGATTTAAAAAAACCAAATATAAAGCATCAGAAGTTGTTCCACCACCAAACTGGGTGAAAAAATTCCCAAATGGATACAACGAGGATAACTTACCAGATATCTCAACATGGCACGAATTCCAAAATTGGATGCAGACACCTGCACTGCCAACTTTTAGCAAACTAGCCCTAAGAAATGACGATGATGCTATAGAGCCAGGTACTTACGAAGTTGTCGTTGGATTGCACTGGCCTGTCACCGAGTTCAACGGAAAGAAAAAAGTGTACATCAGTACAAGATCGGTTATTGGTGGCAGAAACCCATTTTTAGGAATCGTATGGATTGTTGCCGGTGGAATCTGCCTGCTCTTAAGTATCGCATTCACTATCATCAACTTGTTGGTTCACAGAAAAGTAGGAGATATTTCCTTGCTTTCTTGGAACTCTGAATGATTCATACTAGGGAGCAAATGATCTATGCACTTTACATATTCTTTTTATACTACTCTTATATTAAACTGAAAACTTAACGGGGGCGCTTCCCGTTATTTGTATAATACTTACAAGTCGGAATTCCCTGGTTTGATTTAACCACCGGAATCCCAGACTAAATCAAAAACAGAAAAAAAAATGGTTTTGTTTTGTAAACAAAGAACTTGAATTTTAGCGCGCTTGGGCATTGGCCACCAATAAACATGGAGAGCAGCTTCTCAAAGATTGATATACTTGAGAAGTATAAGGAGGATGACCAGGATTTTATGATAAAAGAAAATGAGCTGCTCAGGTCTCCGAAACTGAAAAGATTTCAATCAAAATCACCAATTAAACAGCAGCTTGGCAGCTTCCAGGAGAATATACCCGAGTTACAGCCCAGCAGCAACCAACCAGCACTACAGCAAAGAATTAGCAAAAGCAATTTTAATCCATTGTTGAGAACTCCCACTAAGCAAAGGGTTAGTAGTAATAATTACAATAAATCAAGAGTGCTGCAACCTTTGAATGCTAAAAATTCACCACCAAAGTTTATCCTTAATACTCCATCTAAGTCCAAGCTGAATGATCTAAAAGTTTCATTAACTCCAGCGCAAAGAATAGAGAAAAAACCAGGAAAATTACTATCAAGTTCAGACATTCTATCTTCTTACGAGTTTAAAGAAACAATTGGAAGAGGAGCATTTGCGTCTGTTTATAGAGCATTGAACAAGAATAACGGCAATGAAGTTGCAGTCAAGGAGATCATAATAGAGGACAAAGACAATCTACTTGAGCTAATGTTTGAGATTGATTTATTGAAAGTTTTGAAACATGAAAATATTGTCAAATATCATGGGTTTGTTAAGAACAATTCCAAGTTATTCATATTCTTAGAGTATTGTTCTGGTGGCTCTTTGAGAACTTTGTATAAGAAAAAAGGTGTACTTTCAGAGCATTTATTAGTCAAATATTTAAAGCAAGTTTTGAAAGGTTTAATTTATTTACACGATCAAGGGATAATACATAGAGATATCAAGGCTGCAAACATTCTATTAGATTCAAACGGCAAAATAAAACTAACTGATTTTGGAGTCTCAACAAAATTATCAACAAGTACAATTAAAACATACTCAATTGCTGGTACGCCAAATTGGATGGCTCCGGAAATCATTTCAATGGATGGTGCTTCAACTGCTTCTGATATTTGGTCTTTAGGTGCTACCGTGGTGGAGTTACTAACGGGGGAACCATTATACTCTCATATGAACGATATGTATGTTCTTAGATCCATTGTGGAAGATGACAATATCCCATTACCACAAAATATCTCAGCTAGTTGCAGAGATTTTTTATTGAAATGTTTTGAAAAAGAGCCATCAAGAAGATTGACAGCAAAGGAACTGTTAAATCATGACTGGTTACAACAAAGGACACCAGTACATTCAACGAGAATTGATAATTTTAACGAGAATGAGTTTTCAAGTGACAGAACAAACAAATTCCTTCCTTTGAATTCTCCATTTATTGACAATAATAAACTTACAAAATTTGATAACGAACTAATTAATGAACTTGCAGAAGTGAAAATAAGCTCAAAAGCTAACGATAGAAACATGGAAAATTTCTTACCATTTAACGATGACGACTTGAGAAAAAATGAGAAGTTTAATGAATTGAAGTCAAAGTTAATTGAATCACCAAAAGACCTGAATATTATAAAGCAATTTAATCAGTTTGTTGAAACTGAAGATGACGGGTTTATTGACTTTATAAATGGACACGAGATATGTGATAGTGATGATGATTTTACAATATTTGCACTACGAAGCTTAGAAAAATATCACAATAATGAAAAGCTATGTCTTGAATATCTTTCATTAATCAAATCAATATTTTTGAATGATGTTAATAACTCAAACATTATAAACTTTTTGGATTATGGCGGGTTTTTAATACTTATCAAATTACTAAGTAATAAATTCAATGCATTGATAAGAGTTCATTCAACAGTTTTACTGAATTTGATATTTAATTCAAATTCAAATTATTTAAAAGAGTTTATAAGATCAGGAGGATTGAAAATTAGTTTGAAGTTACTACAGGAAAACTTCAAATCGACACCTGAGCTACCTTTATTTGTGATTGATTTGATTTTTAAATCATTTAATGAGAATCTCATTTCCAAGAAGATTCTAAAATCTTTAATCTTGAACCTATCCAATGCATTGGAATGGATTGGTGTCATTCTAATGGAAGTTATTCACACTAATAAACTTAGCTATATTGACGAATGTGTTGAAATCATTACTCAGTTTAATTCATTTGAATCAACAAATAGCTCCTTTGATTCGTTTCACTCAAATTCTTTGAACCATCTTAAGAGTAACAAGAGGACAGTACCAACTCACAAGCCGATTTTTTTAATCTCAATATTTAAAATCCATGAAAAGTTATCGATTCAAAATCAGATTAAAATTTTGCAATTTTTGAATAATTTAAATTTGAGTGATGATGTTATCAAAGAGAGTCAGTTACTCAAGTTTTTGGCGAAAAGATTAAAACAAGTTTCATTGATAACGTCAAAGAATAATAAAGTGTTAGATCTGTTATGTTCGATTTTGTTTAAAACTTGTCATTTAGATTTTGAAAAGCAGTTTGAGATTGTTTCAAAATACGAGATGTTGGCAACGTTTCAAAATTTGCTGAATTTATCACTACCGTGTGTAAATTCAATGATTCCATTATTTTGTGAGTTTTCAACGAATACGAAGTTATTACCTGTTATCTTAGAGAACTTGGATGTGTTTTTTCAGGCTTATAACGGATTCCTACTAAACTCAACATGGAGATCACACGGATTGGACTCACTTCTTGTGTTGAATGACCAGCTAAATAATAATAACAAAGAGATTGAGCAGGATTTGATCTTACAGTGTCTTATCAATGATAAGAACCAGTTATTGATAAAGAGTTTTGCACTTAGAGATTGTTCTAATGTTGAATTATATCTTGAAAAGCTAATGAAACTGTTTTCACATTATAAGAAGTCAATGAAGTCGAATAAATTAAGATTGTTATTTTTGAATAATAATAAAATAATTGAAATTATTTTTGAGATGATTAAAGAAAATGAAAACGAACATGAACCAGTTTTAAGAAACAGTTTATTCAGACTTTTGAAGATCTTAACAGTTGATAACTTTATTTACGATAATTACTACAAAATCATGAACTTTTTGAAATCATTGAAGGCAAATTCAACAAACTCATTGATTATTGATGAATTAATAGATGAGATTCTGGGAAATGATTCTGATATTAAAAGACTTGAAGATGAAAATAATCTTAAAACCTATTCTAATAACAACTCCCAATTAATGGGTCCGCCAAAGAGGACCAAAACAAGTTTCATTTAACAGATTATTATATCAATCGGCTATCATATTTACTAAGACATTAATAATGCTCATTGCAGGGTGTGCATATAACAAAAAAATTTTCTGTAGAAAGAAAATATTTTTTTTGCAATATAAAATAAATTTTTCAAGTAGTAAAACCAGATACTTGATTGACGATGGGTGTTGCGCAGAAAGGTACCAAAAGGGCTCGTTCTGACGACAAGAAAAGCGCGAAGAAGGCTGTGAAGGCAAGCAAGAAAGTTGAGAGTTCTGAAGAGGAGTCCAGTGAAGAATCAGAATCAGAATCATCAGAATCAGAATCCAGTCAAGATGAGTTAGACTTGAGTTCAAGTGAAGATGAGCTGGATGAATTGGATGAAGATGAGATCAAACTTGAACCTTCCAAGAAGAAGGCTAAGAGAGATGTAGACAGCGATGAGGACTCAGAAGATGAAGATGAAGAAGAAGATGATGAAGAAGAAGAAGAAGAAGGTGATGACGGTGAAGCCAATGGTGAACCAAAACTGGACAGCAATGGAAAACCAAAACAGTCAGCTAAAGAACAGCATGCTGAGCAACGTCAATTGTTAGCAGAAAGAAAGCTAAAGAGAAAGTCAGGAACTCAAGTTGAAAAAATCAAATTTCTATGGGAAAAACTAAGAGTTAAAAACCCACCATTACCTAAACAAGTTCGTGAGAAACTTTGTGACGAAGTTTGGGACTTATCCAAAGATGTTATTAGAGATTTAGTTTTGAAACATGATGCCTCAAGAGTGGTGCAAACTTTGGTTAAATATTCATCAAAGGAAAGAAGAGAAGCAATTGTTGAATCACTAAAAAGTCATTATTACGAGTTGGCAACAAGCTCATATGGTAAATATTTACTAGTTAAACTACTGCATTATGGATCCAAAGAATCAAGGGGACTGATTGTTAATGAATTACATGGAAAACTAAGAAAACTAATGAGACACAGAGAAGGTGCCTACGTTGTTGAGGATTTGTTTGTTTTATACTCTACTAATGAGCAGAGAAAGCAAATGATCAGAGAGTTCTGGGGATCGGAATATGCTGTATTCAAAGACAGCGGTAAAGGATTAACTGTGAAAGAAGTTTGTGCAGAGAGTGTTGAGAAAAGAAATATAATCGTTAAGAATCTGATTGGTACTATCACAGCATCAGTTGAAAAGGGATCCACCGGGTTCCAGATTTTACATGCGGCAATGCGAGAACTAATTCAAGTGATGAATGACGAGGAAGCACATGAACTGATCTTACTGCTGGTTGAACAATTTGCCGAACTAATTCATACACAGGAAGGAAGCGAGGTTGCATGTACCCTGATTGCTAAGGCCAATGCCAAAGAAAGAAAGTTGATCTTGAAGAACCTGAAAGATCATGCAGATAAATTAATTAAAAATGAGTATGGTAACATTGTTGTGATCACACTATTTATGACGGTTGATGATACTAAAGCGTTATCAAAGACATTTGTCAATGCATACGAGGAGAACTTTCTTGAGCTCATTACAGACAAATACGCAAGAAGACCATTCCTATACCTGTTGAATGGATTAGATGGCAGATTTTTTTCACCAACTCTACAAAAAGAATTGAATAAATATGTTGAACTGTCCTTAACAACGTCCAAGAAACCGCAAGAGGAGAGAAGAAGCAATCTATTAGAAAAATTCTCACCACTCTTTTACCAAACAATCATTGACAATGCGCCTGCAATCTTGGGCGAAAACATTGGATCACAATTCATTACCGAAGTGTTCTTGAACAACTCTCCAATTGATGACGAGACCAGAGAGGAGGCACTGTCCGCAATCATCAAGGCGCTCGAGGGAAACATCAATGTTGAGATCCACCTAATCAACCAACCATTCACTGTCAGATTGATCAAATCATTAATCCAAAGCGGCAAATGGGACAACAAGAACAAGAAACTAGTGAAATTAGATATCCCAGGCTTAGGCTCATCGTTTGCACAGAAATTCTACGAAGAGCTGATCCAGGATGACCTGGTTAAATGGGTTAAGAACAAGAACAGCTCGTTCATAATCGTTTCGATTTACGAAAGCTTGAACGACAAAAAGCACCAGTTCTTTGAGGATGTTGAAGACTCGCAAGACGAAATTGTCCAGGCTGCCCAGGACGAGAGCAACAAAGGTGCACAGCTGCTAGCCAAACTCGCCGGCTTCTGAGCCCGCCAGCCCGCCTAAATAAAGTTATCTGTAATCATAGACTTTGTAAGATGTTATGTAAGGTTGGAATTAATTTATTTCTGCTTGGAGCGAAATGTTTCTTCACCTGTTTGGTTAGCGCAAGATGAAGGTGACGATCCAGAACTGGAAGGCTGTGGGCGTGTGGAAGTGGGATGTGCCCAACGAGGAGGACTGCGGGATCTGCAGGATCAGTTTTGATGCGACTTGTCCCACATGTAAATATCCTGGCGATGGGTGCCCATTAGGTGAGTTTATCGTGATTAGCGTAGCGTTGGGGACCCGAGACTAACATATCAAGTGGTTGGCGAGTGCACGCACATGTTCCACATGCACTGTATTGTGCAGTGGCTGGAAACCGAGTCGTCCAGGAACTTATGTCCCATGTGCCGCCGTGTGTTTGAGGCGAAGAACGAGGACGCGGTGTGCTGCGAGGGCGAGCCTGGCGAGACGGGCACGGCCAGTGGGACGGCTGCGGACGTTGACATGGGCGGTGAGGTGCTGGCGGGGGGTGCCGACATGAGCAGCGAGGTGCTGGCTGCAGATGTTTAGATTTAGCTAATAATGATGATGATAATGACCTCTAGGGGCTTGGTGAGTAGCATGGGTGGTGGGTAGGCGTGCACCCCATTGATGGGACCTCTCAGTGTATATTCAGCTAAATGGCTTGCAACAGAACTTATCGGCTCTGCGCCCAATACAGGCAACAAGTTAAGCTCGTGTGGCGTAATGGCAACGCGTCTGACTTCTAATCAGAAGATTCCGGGTTCGACCCCCGGCATGAGTGCTTAACTATTGTTTTTGTCTTTGAGAACCTTTTTTTTGCTCTGAAAACCAGTGTGAGAACTGTGACAATGCCCACAGTGCCTACAGGGCTGCGCCTGCTGACGCTGGAGGCGGACTGAAGCTGTGACGGTCCGTATCATCACGTGACTCTACTTGTTCACGTGACTGCGAGCTGAAAAATATTTTTGAGTGGAAAATTTTCCAGACCACCCAACAATCACATCAGAGCCATGCAGCAAATCGAGGAAGTTGTGGGCTCGTCCGGGAACGATGCGAGCAGAATCAGCACTGCGGAGAGCAGAAAGCTCGGGCCAAACGTGGCCACGCTGGGCGGAGCAGCGCCAAAAACGGCCATTGACACCAATGGGAACGTGTTCACGGTGCCAGACTACACCATCAAGGACATTCTGAGCGCGATCCCAAAGCACTGTTACGAGAGAAGGCTGCTGCAGTCGCTGTCGTACGTTGCCAGAGACATTGTGGCAATGGTGCTGATCGGAAAGGCTGGGTACAAGCTGATTCCAATGGTGCCATACGAGGCTGCGAGATTCGTGCTGTGGGGGGTCCACTCGTACCTGCTGGGGCTGTTCGGGTTCGGGCTGTGGATTCTGGCGCACGAGTGTGGCCACAGTGCGTTCAGCGACTACGGCTGGGTCAACGACCTGACCGGCTGGATCCTGCACTCGTACCTGCTGGTGCCTTACTTCTCGTGGAAGTACAGCCACGCCAAGCACCACAAGGCCACGGGCCACCTCACCAGGGACATGGTGTTTGTGCCATACACCAAGCAGGAGTTCTTGGAGCTCAAGGGCAAGTCCAAGATCTCGGAGGTGACTGAGGAGACGCCTATTGTGACTGCGCTGACGCTTGTTTTCCAGCAGCTGGGCGGCCTGCAGTACTACCTGTGGACCAACGCTACCGGGCAGCCATACCCGGGCTGGTCCAAGCTCGGCAAGTCCCACTACAACCCCTCGTCGCCTGTTTTTGACGAAAAGGACTGGTGGTTCATCGTGCTGAGCGACATCGGCATGCTCACCACCCTCACCGTGGTGTACCTGTGGTACCGTGCGTTTGGCGGCTTCTCGGTGCTGGTGAACTGGTTTTTGCCGTGGCTGTGGGTCAACCATTGGCTGGTTTTTGTCACTTTCTTGCAGCACACAGACCCAACCATGCCGCACTACGACGCTGACGAGTGGACCTTTGCCAAGGGTGCTGCCGCCACCATCGACAGAAACTTTGGCTTTGTGGGACAGCACATCTTCCACGACATTATTGAGACGCACGTGCTGCACCACTACGTTTCCAGAATCCCATTCTACAACGCCAGAGAGGCCAGTGCTGAGATCCAGAAGGTGATGAAGCACCACTACCGCTACGACGGCGAGAACATGTGGTTATCGCTCTGGAAGGTGATGAGATCGTGCCAGTTTGTCGATGGCGACAATGGGGTCAACATGTTCAGAAATGTCAACCACATTGGTCCTGCGCCAGCCAACTAGGTCAGCTAGCCAGCTAGCCCCTTTGCCGAGCCAGCTATTTATTGTTGCTTAATAGAGACTGTTAGAGAGCACTGTAGTGATGCATTACCATCTACCATTTAGCTGTATGTACTATTTTCGTTTAGCGCTGCTTTACCATTACCATCCATTACCATTACCATTACCATCCACTACCATTACCATTACCATTACCATTACCATTACCATTACCATTACCATTACCATTACCATTACCATTACCATTACCATTACCATTACCATTACCATTACCATTACCATTACCATTACCATTACCATCCACTACCATTACCATTACCATTACCATTACCATTACCATTACCATTACCATTACCATTACCATTACCATTACCATTAATTTTCGTTTACTTTACTGTTTACAACTACTATTTACTATTTGCCATATGCTATACTATTAACATACTCTGTTCCCATTAGCTTTACCATTTAAACTTTACTTCACTATTTCTATTTGCCATTCACAGTTCACCATAGCCATTCTTATTGTTTATTGCTCTACTTCCACTGTTTTTACTGACTACCATTTGCTATCATTATCTATTACTATTCACTGCTTGCATTTGCTATTACTATTTGCTTTACCTATTTACCATTGGGTATTATCTTTTACCTATTTACCATTACTTTACCATATACTTTACCATGTTTACTTACTGTTTAGTTACCGTTTACTTACCTGCTATTTACTGTTTAGTATTTGCTGTTTACTGTCTACATTCACTTTACTATTTACCTTACCATTTACCTTTACTTCTACTGTACACGCTGTTTAACACACCGTGAAACTATACACTGTTTAACACTCACTATCATCATTTACGACCAATACTTACTATTCACTGTTTTCTATTTATTTACTTTAGCACTTGCCATTACCATTTACTTTACTATTTACTCTTACTGTTCATTGTTTTTGTCTACTACAGTGAAAGTCACTGATAGACTGACAGATACTCAAACTGAGGACCCCGATAATGAGACCAACTCACGTCGTATAGTTCAAGTCACAAAAATGCTACCAATTCCATACAGATTACATTAAGTTCGATCTAAAATGAATAATAGTAAAAGTCAGGTAAGACATGAATAGCACACTTCCCTTGTTTAATCACTGGGTTACACTCTACTTGACTATAACGATGCCAGTTGACGAGGCACTCCACAGAGGTCTAAAAATCTCCATAGAAAATTCCATTTCTGGATTAAAACGTATTGGAGAAATTCCAACTTCTACTCTCTGACCATTAGTGACTGTCTGAATGCGTGGTCCCAATGCAGACAGCTGGGTTGCTGTAGGCTTACACCAGAAGGAAAAAAAAACAATAGTTAAGCACTCATGCCGGGGGTCGAACCCGGAATCTTCTGATTAGAAGTCAGACGCGTTGCCATTACGCCACACGAGCTTAACTTGTTGCCCTGATTAGCGCCGCATCTACCATACTGTAGAGCAGGTGGCACCCGCAGCAGACGTGCGGTTATGCAGTGGTGATACATTAAGCAGTTTTAATGGGGAGGGTAGTTTTTACCTAGTATCTCCTCTGGCGCCTGAAAAATCCGTAGATAGTTACAGCAGTCTCGATCGAAAAGAGTCGATGTGTGTTAACGCCATATAACACATCAAATGGTGCTTAATAGCTCTATTGATGTATAAGTTGTACTGTTTCACCCGGTACTAATTGCAGCAAACTGGCTTATACTGTGAGAAGGGTTTAATATTTACTGTCTTAGAAGCTAAGTGATAAATAGAGAGGGATGTCTACCAATGACTGTAAACATTTTTACACATCTTTGGTACCTCAATGTCTAACAACCTACCACTCCTGATATTAGTTTAGTTATTATACGGTTGCCTTTGAAATTGTTAGCGTCTATACAGCAGGCAGAAGACACTGGGTTACTATGGAATTGCGTTTGGTAGTATTTTTGTGCAGAAGAATGACTTTCAATACCTACAACTTCTTCATTATAAAATCATTCATTTCGTACTATAAAAAACTTCCAGTGGGCCCGAGCCTGAGTCTGCTCACTTCCTGGCATAAATACCTAAAGAGCCAGCTCAGAAATACCCGGAACAGCTTCCACCTCACTGAAATTCAACGAATTCAAAAATTCATTTTTTTTATTAAACTGTCTTCTTCTCTTATTGATAAACGACAACCCACTGATCTCCTCATTGATGTTATTGTTGTTTTCGCTGAATATCAGATCGTCATTACCCAAATAAAGAACTTTCATTATATTACCAAACCCAACAACTATGGATTTGTACCCAAATTTAGCTATCTGGTCTATACTGTTGACTAGCAGTCCGTTCGAGTTTTCAACATCAGGAATTTCATAATAGTTAATCACTCCATTGGCATCCATTGTCCATCCTTCCCAGATGTTTGGTATAATTTCGGTTTTGTTCTTCTTGTTCTTAAACCTGCTTTTACTTTTATCACCACCAGCATTCTTACTGCTGGTATTGTTACGTCTCTTGAGTCCATTCGCCTCATTCATTGATCTATTGATTTCTTCGTCCGACTTTTTGGTAACTCCAATTATTTGGTTTTTGTCAGTTGGACACCAGACTTCCACGTTGTCCAACTCATACAGATTCTCCATAACTGAGTTGAAACCAACACATCTAATTTCTCTAGGATCTCTTTCAACTCTTAAACAGATACTGGTTTTGGCCCTATGGTCAACATTGAATGTATGCATGATAACTTTATTGGTATTAAGCAAAGTGTAAGCAACAGAAAAAGAGCTGATTGAAACAGATCCACAAAATCGACAATGAGTTGGTTGATCATGGAACACCTTAAAGGAACTCTTTTTAAATGGTTTGATAGCAAATTTCTTAATCAGAATTCCTGTTGAAACATCAACTAACTCTGCTGTTAAACCTCTAGTTCTAACAATCATACCAACAAATGGCACAACAGCAATAGCTGATTTGGAAAATTCTTCCTCAATAGTCAAGTTACTATTGAATTGAACATCATCAAGTTTGTTAAATTTAATATTGTTATAATTCTGAATTCGTTTAATCTCATTCAACCCAACAGCATCAGTTTCAGGATTGTTAAACCTTTTATGATCAACATTAACAGTTCTTGATTTCCATTTGTTATTAACACACGTTGAAACAATCAATTGACCTGTAACTGTAGTTGAGATTAATCTATCGTTAACTCTTGGTGATATTAGCTTGATACTAGAAACAATCGAAGATGTTGTAATCTTTTCTCTTTTAAATCCACCATTCTCAACCGAGATGTTTAAAACTTCTCCGTTTTTCAACACGATAACTAGTTCTTCATCAATATTATTTGAGATTCCTCCTGTATTTGCAAAAATAAACGTTGGATTCAAAGTTGGTGAGGTTATTGATCTCATACTATTTCTTCTAGAGTGATTGTTGTTGGTACCAGTAAGATCATCTTTTAACCCGTTATTCATTTTTCTCTTAAGAAAAGCAGGTATCGTTTTTATTCTAAAGAAAGACTCTAATGGGTTGCTATTAAATAGTTCATCAACTTTGATTTGCCAGATCCACGTCATTGCTAGTCGTGACCAACATTTAATGATTCCAGTTCTGGAAAAAATAGCTATAAAGTTCCCATTATCACTGAGTACCACATTAGTGATTGGCCACATTTCTTGTGGGATTGGTAACTGGGTTGGTTTTGGAATTGGTTGGGAAATTGGTGACCAAACTAGCACTTTATGGTCTAAACCAACCGAAACAATGAATGGTGAATTTGATGTTTTGATTTTAATTATATCAAGAAAATGTCCATCACTCAACAATTTTATATGGAAAGAGTTTTGTTGGTGGTCATAATCGTTATTTTTTTGTTTCATCAATTGGTAGTTTTCATTTTCATCAAATAAGCTCTGTTCATCATTAATTGGTAAGTTCTTTGTGAAAAAATCAAAAATAATCAAACTTATTGACAAAACAAAGATCAGTGAAGTTAGAAACTCCAATAAGTAATAGATATCAAACTTATAAATAAAACTTGAGTTGAAAAAATACTCCTCATCATTTGGTAGGAATTTCTTTGGAATATTAAACTTGGAAAAAAAGCCAATGTTTGGATTAAAGATATGAATTAAAGTCTTTATTGAATTTGAGTTTTTGACATTCAACAGTTTGAAAATTTCATCATTGAATGATTTTTTATCCAAAAACAGTGATAAATCATGTTCTAATTTTTCTTTATTGACTCCATTAATCGTTTTCGGCAAAGATGGTGCTGCTGCTGTTGGTGGTGATGTACACATCAAGTCATTTGGGAAATTGATTGAATCCATCGACCATCTTAGATTAGTACCTATCAAAAACAACAAAATAACTGTATAACTTGAGATTGTTGTTTGGATTGGTAGCTTGAAATTCTTGTAAAATTTCTTGAAAAATGGAATTCTTTTGGAGCCAGTTTCTAGACTGAATAAGTCACGTCTTTTCTTGTTAATGTTGTAGCCCTTAGTGTTGAAAAACCAGCTTAAAAATCCCAGTTTACTTGTATTTTTCTGATTCAGTAAATCCACTAATTCCGAACGAGTTATATCGACACTCAATACGGCCGTGAAGAATGTTAGGTGAAGCAAGTGGTCAATTATCAAAGCAATTGAGACAAAAAGACAAAACTTTTTAGTGTTTGAAACTAAAAATGGTTGAACAATTAGCAAAATAAATAAATTTGTCAATACAATCAACGTTGAATGGATTCCTGACTTGCTCAAAGCTTTTGAAATTCTGAAAAAAGTAGAGCTTTCTTCAGGTGTTTTGATAGTGGAGTTGACCAATCGTATGGTGTTTTCAGTTGAAACGACAATAACAATGAATGGTAAAATCTGCAGAGGTATTTTGAAAAAACTCTCGTTTTTAAACACATAGCTGATAATTGTCGCAGATGATAACAGCGACAATAAAATTTCCACAAACAGGGCAACGAATAGCCCAATTTTGGACTTGACTGTGTTCAAGTGCGATATCGAAATGATGGAATATATCGATATAAATAAATAGCAGATCATCAATATAAGATGATCGATGGAGTTCATCCTCGTTAGCTTTAGATAAAACGTTTGCTCATTTGTTTCATCTGGTGAGGTATTTTCATCATCCTTTATCAGAAACAGATTGAATCGTTCATCTGTATTTTGTAGTGATTTAAATTTTTCAAGATTCAAATCCCATATTTTTCCTGGATTTGAGTCACCGTCGTTTGTTGGGTGTTGTTCTTTGTATAACAAAATTATTCTGAGAGCGTCAGCGGACTTTATCATTCCATTGACTTTTATGATCCCTGAAAATAAACTCAAATTACCACTGATTGATTTTTTATTTATGGATTTAATCACATTTGTATCGTTTTTTAAAGAGTCCAGATTGTTTCCCCAAAGTTCCAACGGGGAGTAGACAAACAAATGATTATTGTCTGTAAGATTTATGCCTTTCAACAAATAGCTCTGTAAATTGAAGGCCTCAGTAAGAAATTTCTTATTAAGAATTCCTGGATTAATTTTCTTGTTGTTTTTGATACTCTGGTCTCTGTTATGCAGATTTGGGTACATAGACGTGTCCACCTGCGGCGAGGATATAGAGGAAATATCCAGGCTTGTGAGCCATATCTGTTTGATGGATATGCTGTTGCAATTGGCGTTATTGCTATAACAGTAGTCTAAGCTGTTATTGATACCGTCCAAACCTTGGATATCAGTGAGATAGTTCTGTTCCAGCCAGTCGCGGTTTGAATACAAAGTGTAGATCGAAGGGTATGAGATGATGAATGCCAGGGCAATTGGGACAAGGATGAAGTTCCTCTGGTTTTTGCAAATTTTCAGAGCCAACAATTCGTAGTATTTCCGAAGCTTGACGATGTATTTCGTCCAGATTGCTGTGAATATGGACAGTATGCTTTTCCGCATTGCTTGGTGTAGTTGGTGTAGTTGGTGGTGCTGCTGCTGTGGTGCTCTTTGTGGGTTTTGGTGTGGAATAGAATAGTCAACAAACAAACAGATAAAAAAGGCCTTTTGTCAATGTTTTCTCCTATTTTTTCGTGTGTAGGTAGGCGGTTAGCTTTCTGCGTTGTTTTATGTGAGGTGTGGTGGAAATTGGCTCTTTTCTCGTTGCGAATTCGTGGATTTCTGATGGGTTTTGGTCTTTTAGTTAAAAAAATAAACAAAGAAAATCAGAAAGTTTAAATTGAAATAAAAAAAAAAGCCCTAAAGCCCTAAAAGCCCTAAAGCTGAGAATGTTGGGAAACCTACGAAAAGGGAAGGAAAAAGTACGTAAAACTGTGCAATTGGCGCATGGGATGGACCCGAGTGTGACAGGCAGCGGAGGCCCAAAGAACAGAGCAAAAAGGTGCTGGAAGACAGCTCGGAAACAGTCCTGAACCCGTCCGGGACCACAGCCACGGGCCCAGATGGGCCCAGCCTGGCACCTACTTGGTGCCCAGCGATGCAATCTGCAGCTGGTTCATCTGGTTGAGGAGCTGGTCCAGCCTGTCGTCCAGCAGCCCCTGCGAGTAGTCCTCCCTGTCCTGCTGGTTCAGGTAGTTCTGTATCTGGGCCAGCCGGGTGTACCCTTCGGTGCAGAATCTCAGCTGGATCTTCACCAAACTCTCGAAACTTGGGTCAAAGTACGGAACCCTCAGGCTGATGAGCTGTGGCAGCTCCTCCTTGAGCTGGTTGTTGAGCTGGTCGAAGATCTCCTTGGCCATTTCCAGCTCCTTCTCGGCTCTTGGGAGCTTGGATGCGTCCTTAGCCGGCTTGTCCACCAGTCTTCTCACCTTGGCCTTGGCTCCCTCGTAGTCGATCTTCTTGTGCGATCTCTTCTTGATCGCCTCGTTGATCTCGTTGAAGTACTGCGAGAATGTGGTGACCGGCGTCAGCACTGTTTCTCTGAACGGACCGTCCAGCTGCTTCACCGTCTCGCTGTCAAACTCCTGCACGCACTGCAGGTAGTAGTTGCCCACGTTGGACGAGCCTCCCATCGACTTGGAGTCGTCGTACAGACTGGAAATCACCTCCGCAATGCGCACCTGCGCCTGGGTCATGGCTCTCAGCGAGTCCAGGTACCCTTTGGCCTCTTTCTCCAGGTCCCTGCCCGCCTTCTCCAGTGTCCTGTACCGACGCTCCTGGATGTCGTAGTCCTTGTCGGACATTCTGTCCGTGTTCTTCACCAGTGCCTGTACACTTAGTTAGCTAGCTGCTCGCTGGTTGTCCTGCTACGGCCAAATAATGCTCGCCAAACGGCCGCAATGCGCTACTCACCGAAGTTCCGGCCCTGGAAACCGCCTTCTTAAACCCTTCCCAACTCATTGTGCTCTTTCTGTTGCTTGTATGCTGTGCTTTGGGTGCTTCTGCTGATGTTTCTGCTGATGTTTGGGAAATTTAGGCAAACTCAATTTTCTCCTTTCTGGAAATTTCAGAAAAAGTTTCAGGAATGTTTCGCACTGCCTAACGACTGAGAAAAACGGCCGCACACTCGTTGGGTGGCGCTGTCTGCGAACTGGTTGCCAACTAGTTGCCAACGGCAGCTGCCTTTTTGTGGTTATTTTGCAACTACCTCGTAATTCACATAATTCACAATTGCGGAATGCAGCCCCAGTAGCAGACAGCTGTAGCACCTTAGCTCCCCAGCCGCCGTAGCTCGTCTATGCACCTACCCAGTGTAACTACAAAAACACAATTCGTAACTCATTAAATTGCAAACTGCAAAACCTGAACTCAGGCCTAAATACAGCACCTGATCTCGCGCCCCCATTCGCTGTTGAGGATCTGCTTGCCGTTGATTCTTCTACTAGGAACTGGATCCAAAATAGAGTAGATCACGTTACGGCATCTTGCTCTTTTCAAGTGCTCGATAGGTTCGTAGCCCTTGGCAGACTTGCGCCCCTCCAGGTACTTCAGGTAGAACTCGTCATCCTTGTTGGCACACCTCCATAGCTGTCTGCCGGTCCGCATCGCCATGTAGATCACTCCACAGGCCCAGATGTCTACCGATCTGGCATCGAACTCGCTGGAATTGTACTCTTCAGGCGCAATATACGGACTGGATCCACAAATTCCGCCCGTGAGCTGCACCTCGTCCTCCCACGCCATCTTGAAGCATTCACCGTTGCCAAAGTCGGTGATCTTGATCACTCCATTTTCCGTAAGCAACAGGTTCTCTGGTTTCAAGTCCCGGTGGGCCACTCCCATGTCGTGCATGTACACAACGCCTCTTATCAACTGCTTGAAAAAACAGTCCGCCTCCAAGTACTCGAGCTTGCCTGCAGCAATGATCAGCGTGTACAAGTCTCCTCCGGAGCAGAACTCCATCACCTCAACATAGTCACCCTTGGCGTCCTGCAATAGGTCCAAAGTCTCAATGATGTTCACGTGCTTCAATGACGACGAGATGCAGAACTCAGACGTGAGCCTTCTCGAGTACTTCTCGTCCGTCTCGTTCGGCTTCTTCTTGAACTCCTTGACTGCAAATAGCTTCTCCTTATTGGTGTTCTCGTCCTTCTTATGCGAAATTCTCACCACACCAAACGTCCCCTTGCCGATAACCTCCTGGCAACGCCCGTACTTCTCCATAAAGTTCTTGGTTGGCTGGTTGTTCTGCGGGTTCACATACAGGTTCTGCGAGTTCTGCACAGCAACGTTAGTGGCTCCACTGAACGGGATGTTTTCGTCCTTCAAATTAGAGTTGGAGAACTGGTTCACAAGCCCGCTGAACAAAGTGGGTGGGTTGTGCGACAGGATTTCCGGCACAGCACTCTTGGCCTCGTCTCGCAACTTCTGCGCCCCTAAAAGGTTCTTCAACATGTTGCTTAGCTTTTCCTGCCTCTTTGTATTCTTCAGATGGTGCGCATGGCTGCCGTCCTCAAACACTATGAACCTCTGCTGGTGCTTGAGATCCTTCGAGTGGCTGGTGCCCGAGCCCCCGCTACCCCCGTTGGATGAGTGGTAGTTGGATGCGGTCGAGGAGGACCGCGAAAGCAGCGACTTCTGGGTCTGTCCTAACATCCCATTACTATGTGTCTGTGTTGTATGTGCTGTAGTGTTTGAAGAATTAGGACTAATGGAGGACTGGTTGGTGTTGATCTGGTGTTGGAGCTCGATGGACTTCTTCTTGCTGTTGGAGATTTTCAGGTTGGCGAGCTCGTCCAGGTTGGTGGTGCTGGAGCCGCCCACCGCCGCGTTGCCGTTCTTGTGGTTCAAGCTGGCGGTTCTGGAGGGTGGTCTGGACGGAGGCCTCGAGGGCGTTCTGGAAGGCGGTCTGGACGAGGCTCTGGAGCCGCTGACCACGGTGTTGACACCGCCACTGGCTGGTGCGGGAGGCTGCTGCTGCTGCACAAGCTTGGGCGACTTTGGGGTGGGCGACAACGTGATTGGCGGCGTCTGCTGGGTCAATTGGGAGTTTGGGTACTGCGAAAGCTTGTCTAGAGATGAATTAGAGCTGTTGGAGGACTTGACTGAGGTGTTATTGGAGTACAAATGGTCGCTGTTGGCGGAATTTTCGCGCCCATGCAGGTGCTCAGCAGCTTCGGGTACCTTCACAAGCTCGCTGTGCTTGTCGCTCTCCCTGTCTGTAACTCCCAGCAGCTTTCCCAGCTTATTAAGGGTGGAAGCTCGCTTTCTGTGTTCAATTGCCATCAAAAAATTAGTGAAACTGATAAAAAGGGCAGCTTAAATATGCCTGATGAGATGATTTTCAGTACAGCAGGCAGCTGTAGCGGATGTTCGGATGAGTGTGTGGGTGCTGAAGCTACTAAAACCTGGTCACTTAGCGCTGTTTTCACCAGTATTTGGCACGGAATTCAAAAAAAATGCTTTAATTTAAATTGATTTTTAATAAAAGAAAGAAAAATTGCAGAAAAAAACAAAACAAAACCAAATTTTTTTGAGGAAAAAAGGCGAGAAAAAAAATTGTTTGATGTTTTAGGCGGCGAAAAAAGGTGCTTTTTCTCGCAATTTTTGTATGGCGAGCGGTGGCGAAAATTTGATATTTTGGATCCTGGCAATCTGGAGAATCGCGTGGAAGAAAACATGGCTTTTTTAACTGCCAAAGTGACCCCAAAACCGCAGGTTTACTCGACCTTTCTGTGAAAATGACGTAGTTTTCTTTTAATTTTCTGTTTGAATTTTATTAATTTCCATTGTCTATGTGATTTTTCCTATTTTTGCCACCGCTTAAACTGTCGCAAATAGCCAAAAAGCACACCAATTGAAAATAGAGGCTGATTTGCGACATGTTACAAATTCGCAAACAACTGCACCTAATTGGTGGAATTTCGCAACTGCGTCTCTTGCTGAAAACCCGCAAAACCGCTGACTCAGCACGGAGTAAGCGGAAACACATACACATCCGCTCGCTGACTCAGCACGGAGTAAGCAGAAACACATACGCATCCGCTAGCTGACTCAGCGCGGAGTAAGCAGAAACACATACGCATCCGCTAGCTGACTCAGCGCGGAGTAAGCAGAAACACATACGCATCCGCTAGCTGACTCAGCGCGGAGTAAGCAGAAACACATCTCGCTTACTCAGCAGCGCCGGCGGCGGCAGTGCCGTCACGTGACGTGAGCTGGCGCAGGTGCTCCTTCAGGTGCGCGTCCAGCTTCTTGAACGACCGTTTAAAGTTCTGCCCGCAGTGCAGGCACACCAGGTCGTTCCGCTTCACCAGGGTGTCCTCGATGTCCGGCCTGAACCGCGCGTCCGTGGCTTGATCCAGCGGGAACTCGCTCAGCTTGGCCAGAAACTCGGTCGCAAACTTATTGTAGTGCGTGGCATTCCTCATCTTGCTGCCCTGTAGATCTCTGGACACCACGTGGATGTGCAGGTTGAACTTGGACGGCACAGAGTGAACTCCCAGCATCAGAAACTCCTCGCCATCGTCCATATTGATCCCGTATTTGGCCTCCAGCTCTTTTTCTGCCATACTTTTCAGTATGGTGCTGTACAGCTGCCTGGCACTCTCCAGCAGCTCCGTGTTCACACTCAATTCGTGCAGTGGCTGCTTGTATGTGACCTGCTCGCTCTTGGGCAGAATCAGCCAGTGCACCAGGCTCTTGGGGTACAAGTCTCGGATCACCACAAACTCATCATTGTCATACACTATTTCCTCTGTGTGGTCTTCTGGTTTCTTGAGATAGCTGCCCAGATCGTACACATGTGGGTGTGCGGGCTTCCTTATATCCACGTCGCTTGTCTGCTTATACCGCCTGCCCTCCACAGCTACTTTGGCTCGTTTGGCGGGCCGGTTATCATCCTCATCGCTCATCTCTACATAGTTAACAAAGGTCAATTTTTTTTCTTCACCTTACATCATGGAGATGGCCTCAGCTACTGTGATTGACGGCCCGCTAGGCACCCTAATCCCCGCAGAACACCAGCAGCATGAGTTGTGGTCCACATACTCCTTGCTAACAACTCCACAGGCCATCAAAGGCATCCATGAAAAGTACATTTCTGCCGGGTCTCAGCTAATTACTACAGCCACCTACCAGATATCCAAGCCTCTGCTTGCGAAGTACTTTCCGTCCACTAGTTACGAGCAGGTGCTTGATCTGGCAATAGGAGCAGCCCGGGAAGCGGTGGGCTCGAGCAAAGTGCAAATAGCCGGCAGTGTGGGACCCTACGGGGCAGTTTTACATGATGGCTCAGAGTACACTGGAAATTACCACGGAATAAGCGACCAAGAGCTCCAGCAGTTCCATACTGCACGCGTGCAAAAGTTTGAGGAAAGCAGTGACATCGACGTGATTGCAGTGGAAACCATCCCTTCTTTCCAGGAGGTGCAAGTGCTGGTTAAGCTGATTCAGAAGAAGAATTTCTGGCTCAGTCTGAGCTGCAACGAGCAGGGCATGGTGGACGGTACTCCTATTGAGGAGGTTTTGCAAATCCTGCCTGACAACTGCATAGCTGTTGGTGTCAACTGCTGTGAGTTCAGTAAAGTTTTTGGCAACCTGCGCAAGATACACAGCTACGGCAAGCCAGTAGTTATTTATCCAAACGTGTCCAAGTTTGATGCGACACTCAACCAATGGGAGCCCAACAGGATCGACTGGCAAGACTTTATCAGCAAACTGGCACCATTCAATGTCAAGTATATCGGGTGCTGCTGTGGGGGTGGCTACAGCGATATTGAGTGTATATCCAAAATACTGGAGCCTAAATGACTTGGATGGGGAATGGACAAAATTGCTAAAGTCCCCTCGATATTAAATAGAGTGGATAATGTCGGGCGCCGAGCTGAGTAGAATGAGGCAGTGTGGCTGGTAGAGTGCAGTACACTGAGCTGAATAGATTCAGGCATAGATATGCATATTGTAGAATAGTAAAGGCCAGCTGCGGCACCAAATAGATAAGTCAAATGGTCTCAAGTCGTATGCTCGACACTGAGCAATCAGAAGAATCAAGTAGACATGAAAGAGACGGAATAGTAGACAACAGAGCATAAGAATAGATCAAAGAAACGAAATACAAGACAACAGAGCGATAGTACAATCAATAGGACCAATGAAAACTAAAACTAAAGGCTACAACACTAAATCATCATAAGTATAATTAATAGCATCATAAAAATCAAGATAACAGCTAAGAGTGCTTTAACTTGTAAGCATCGGAACCAGGCAGTGGGACTCCATGAACTGTGACATACGAGTTTTGTTTATTGGCCAAACCTGCAAACGCATTGTACCACGCTATAAACGCAGTTATCACGCCAAACACACCACCTGCTCTGACAACACCAACTTTGCCAGTGAACTCACCAATGGACAGGAGCAGGAATGTCAGTGTCAAGAAGAAAAACAAACTGAAGAACGCAACGGTTGACTTGAGCGTACACACAGTCAACATTGCGGTGAAGATTGCCCAGCCTAGCAAGAAGAAACCTATTGCATCAGCAAGCTGCTCCTCATGCCCCTCGTAAGCCTGCTGGACCCCAAACCATGGGATGTTCAAGGCCGCAAAGGACATCCAGAAGCCTCCATATGAACTTAGAGCCAACCCACCAAAAACGTTCTCTAGGCACAGCTCGAATATTCCAGCTATCAACTGCACCAAACCCCCGTAGAACATTGCAGGCCCCACAACCACGTTAGAGGTGGTGACACCCATGGCTCTGGCATTGTACATGGAGAGGACAAATGTGGTAAGGGCAAACGCACTAAGCCCCAAAGGCGCAGGGTTTGCAAACTTGTGCGTTGAAGGTGCATAGATACCTGGCTGCAAAGAACCACCAAATGCACTAATGAGCTCTGATTTCAAAACTTTGGTGCGCCCAATCGTGATGTACTCCTGGTTGTCTCCCGAGGTGTAAATTCTGGACACATCGTTGTGGAGGTCGTCGCCATTGTGGTTGGTGTCTTCGCCGTACGCTTTGTACTCGCTGATATCGTTGGAACCTTCGTGGATTGTGGTACCATTGGCGTTGGAGTCGTGGGCAGAGTACTGGTTCTCCAAGTCTGGTTGCTGGTCTCTGTAAGTGTCTGTCATTATTACTACTACTATTAGTGTTGAGTGTTTAAAAAATATTCGCAAAATACAAGGGACCTCTCTTGCTATTTATACAGCACAGAGCCACTCCAACTTCCCCATTTATCAGGACGAGAACTTATGTAAATATGTCAGTTTAATACTAAAAATTTTCACCTAACATTATAAATGTGGAACGGCTGAGATGAATTACGTGAATCCACTGGCATTTCAGTACATGGAATGTGGTGCACATACATGACTGAAATAATTTTTAATTGCTACAACGCCATTCGCACTATTTACAAACCCTCCCAAACTCAATCCAAGGTCAGCTCATAGTGAGAACATACTTGCGTCTGCCAATTTTCCAAGGTCAAACTTCCCAAAACGGGTGCACTAGTCGCAGAATTCTCTTCCCTGCTTCAATTGGTAACGGTGATTGAACATGCATCATTTGTCTCGAGAATATGACTTGATTGCCCGTTGTCGGCTCACTTTTTACTCCTCAATTACCTAAAGCAACCACAGCATCCCATGGGGGAAACTCTTTATGCTCATTCTTCTGCATTGAGTGATGCTTTGGTTGCTAAATGTCGGAGTCGCTTAATCTGTGGTGTAAGCTGGTTTAGTGGAGATAGCACTGCGCCCGTCTGCACCCGTCTGCTCACGCCACATTCAGATACATCTTGCAACAATAGGCAGCATGGTGGCGCATTGTGATACACCAAGGCACATCCCAGCGCGTCCAGGCACATTTCACGGCATTTCACGGCATTTCACGGCATTTCACGGCATCCAGGCACAGCACCAGCAACACCGATGGAATTAACCAACTCACAATCAAATTTTTCTATCAGTAGGACTGTATTCGTAAATTGGCAGCTCACTATACACCATGAACTACTCAACGCTGGTTCAGACGCACCCAAGAATAACCAATGCCATCACAACCGGGTCGCTGTTCGGGATTGGCGATGCGATTGCGCAGCTGGGATTCGAGCCAAAACCGTTTGACTTTAAGAGAAATGCCAGATCCGTCATCTATGGTTCAGTCATCTTTGCCTTCATTGGCGACAAGTGGTACAAGCTGCTGTCCAGGGTGAAATTCCCTGGCCCGCAATCCAGTAACGCCAGGGTCAACAAGCTCACAGACACAATCACCCGAGTTGCTGTTGACCAGCTTATCTGGGCACCCATTGGAATCCCGCTCTACTTCACGTGCATGAGCTTCATGGAGGGCAAGAACCTCGCAGACACAAAGGTGAAGCTCCAGGAGCATTGGTGGGACACCCTGAGAACAAACTGGATTGTGTGGCCAACGTTCCAGATGGTGAATTTTTCAATCATACCTGTGCAACACCAGCTGCTGTCGGTCAATGTCATCTCCATCTTCTGGAACACCTACTTGTCCATGACCAATGCGAACAAGCTCGAGAAGGACAAGAAGCCGGTTTTCTATCCTCCTGTGCCTGAATGAGGGTCTGGTTTTCTTCTGTGCCTGAATGAGGGTCTGGTTCTCTTCTGTGCCTGAATGAGGGTCTGGTTCTCTTCTGTAGGGTCCGGTTCTCTTCTGTAGGGTCCGGTTCTCTTCTGCGCCTGAATCAGGTTTGGGCTGTCTACCACAACTCAAAACGGGTGGCCTGGCACCTCAAACCAGTGCCAGAAACGAATTCACCCTGAGTGGAACTGGAAGACAAAGTTCGGTTCCAGCAGTTTATTTTGTTTCTCAATCTCATTCATTTTGTGGAGCTTGTTCTCCTCCCGCGCCTGCTGTAGCGTGCGGTCCCACTCGTCCCAGGGGTCCACTTCGGTGTCGGGGACCGCTGGGCTAGCACTTTCGGTTTTTTCACCCTTCTCGCTGTGCTCACTCTTCTCGTTGTGTTCAGCCCTGTGCCTCTTGCCGTGCTTCTGGTCCTGCTGGTGCTGCGGACGCTTCCGTTTCCGCTTGAACAGCACGTTCAGCGGGTCGTCGCTCACCTCGTCGCTCGACACGTCCAGATCGCTCAGCTCCGCCAGGTCAGCAGCGTCTGTAGCCCGGTCCTCCTTCGGGTCCCGGTAGTCGTCGTCGCTGGGGTCGTCGTCCGCGTCAAACGCGTCGTAAACCTCGCGGTCACGTGACCCCGTCGGGCCCGCTGCCACGGCCGCCCGCGCGCGCTTGCTGAGCCCATAAATCACGTTCTGCAGCGTCCGGCTGCTGTTGTTCTCAAACATGAACCGCACCTCGTCGTCGCTCGCAGGCTCAAAGTTGTTCATCTCCTCCCACACATTGCTCGCCTGCTCCTCCAGCTGCTCCAAATGGCCCTTGTCCTCGAAGATCTCGAGCTTGTCCAGGTCCACCACATCTCCCTCGTCGTCTACCGCGCTGAACTTGGCGATGATACGGTCCCACCGCTGCTTCATCTTCTTCCTCAGCGCGTTCTGCGTGATGTTAAAGTCCACAGGGTTCGACACGTCCACCCCACGCGCCTCCTCCTCGATTATGGGCGGCACGTCGTTCGCACTCTGCGCAGACCCGTCGCTGTCGTACCAGTCCTCAACGTCCTTCTCGTCACTCTCATCACCGCTTTCATTCATGACGCATAAAATCAAAACAAATAAAAGAAAGAATAAAAAAAGCAGCTTTTAAACTACACATCAACACCCAGTTTTGGCAAAGTTTGGGGCTTCCCACCACACACATGCTGAGACTATCGAGGAGAACGCTGGCTGTCGGGGGCGTGTCTGCAGCGCTGGCTGTGGGCTACTGGACCAACGACAGCTGCCACGACACCATGCGCCACACGTACCTGGTGGCGCGCAGAGTGTCTATCGTGGGCTATGCCACGTCCCGGTGCTTCTACAACTACTACCGCGCGTTGGGCGGCGAGTACGCCTCGGACGCAGAGCGCCAGGCTGCCCTCAGCAAGTGCCACAAGGCCAGTGCCGATATTACGCTGTGGGCCCTACAGCAGAACGGGGGTATCTATATCAAATTGGGGCAGCACATCAGTGCCATGACATACTTGCTGCCCTTCGAGTGGACCGACACCATGGTCCCGCTGCAGGACAAGTGCCCGAACTCCACGGTGGACGAGATTGACCGCATGTTCCAGCACGATTTGGGCCACTCCATCAGCGACAAGTTCAGCGAGTTCTGCCCCAAGCCCATTGGCGTGGCGTCCCTGGCCCAAGTCCACATCGCCACGCTGCGCGAAAACGGCCAGAAAGTGGCTGTCAAGTGCCAGCACCCGTCCCTGAAGGAATTCGTCCCACTGGACGTGATGGTCACCCAGTATGTGTTCAAGCTCACCAACAAGTTTTTCCCAGAGTACCCGCTGCAATGGTTGGGCGACGAGCTGCAGGAGTCCATCTTTGTCGAACTCAACTTCCAGAACGAGGCTGCAAATGCTGAAAAGACTGCAAACTATTTCAAAAACTACCAGAACCAGACTGCCCTCAGAATACCAAAAGTGTTCCAGGCCTCCAAGAGAATCCTCATCATGGAGTACGTGTCTGGCGAGCGCCTCGACAACCTCCAGTACATGGACGAGAACCACATCTCGCGGTCCGAGGTGTCCTCATGCCTCTCGCACATCTTCAACAACATGATCTTCACGCCGGGCGTGGCCATCCACTGCGATCCGCACGGAGGCAACATCTCCATCAGAAAGAAGGACCCTCGCGACACCACCACCACTCCGAACAACAGGCACAACTTCGAGATAGTCCTGTACGACCACGGCCTGTACAGGGACGTGCCTCTGCAGATGAGAAGACAGTACGCCCATTTTTGGCTGGCTATGCTGTCTAAAAACACTGCTGAGATGAAGAAGTACGCCAAGTTGTTTGCCAACATCACCGACGACCAGTTCCCTCTGTTCTCTGCAGCCATCTCCGGCCGCGATTTGCAGACGGCCGTCAACTTCGACATGTCCCAGCTGAGAAGCGATGCCGAGATCCAGAACATGAAATCCGCCTTAATGAAGAACGAGTTCTTCACCTCGCTCATGGGCATCTTGAGCACCATTCCAAGAGTCGTTTTGCTCATCCTCAAGACCAACGACCTCACAAGAAACCTGGATGAAACTTTGCACAACCCGCTGGGGCCTGAACGGACTTTCTTGATCATGTCGCAGTACTGTGCCAGAACTGTACGTGACGAGCAGCTCGAGGATATCCAGCAGAACAAACAGCACAACAGCTGGCTCCACAGGCTCTGGCTCACAACCTTGGTGTGGCTGCGGTTCTCAGAGGTTTATTCCAGAGTTTATTTCTATGATACCGTGATGTATTTTAGAAATCTAACTCTGTAACCGCATTTGTATATATTTTGAAATCAGCTATTAGACAACGAGCACGATCTCGTTGTTATCTTTGTGCTGGACAACTTGGTTGTGGTTTTCGACTTTTTGGGTACATCCAACTCTAACTGAAATGGCGTTGCCTTACTATGGTTATTGTTGGAATTCAAACTGTTCTGGATAATTAGTTCTTGTTTGATAAGCTTCAAATTGGACTCGCTCAGCTCATTCGTTAAAATTATATTTTGTTCTTGCAATTCCACAATTTTATCATTCAAATCCGCAATGTTGGATCGTAGAACTCGTTCATTCTGCTCAAGTGAATCATTTTTAATCTCGAGCTCGATTATTTTTTTGTCTTTGGCCTCATTACACCCTCTCAATTTGCTCATCTCCTTCTCAAACATCTGCTGCTTGCACACCAACTCCTTCTTCAACTCGCTCACTTCTTCTTTCAGCTCGCGAACCTCGTCTTTCAGTAGACTGTTCTGCTTATCCATATTATCCAACTCTTGATCTAACTCTTTTTCCAACTCCAAACTGGAAATCTGGAACTCCTTCAGCTCGTTTTCAAGCTGCCTTATAACCTTCACGGCACTTGTAACATCCTCATACTCGCATGCGTCCCCACTCATAGTTCCTATGCTTGTTTGTTGTTTGTTTACTTTTGGTTTGTGTACAAAAAAATTACAGATCTGGAAAAGTTAAGTAAGCAATAAGTAATACTGGATGATTCGCTGTTTACCGTTTGGAAATTGTCAAACAACAGTTGTAGGAGTTGCAACAGCTGCATGAGAACACTCCAAACATACCTGGCTATACCAGTTGTTCCACAGAACACATTGGCTAATACGAAATCTGGGCTGGCAACGCCAGTTCCGACTCAGTAGAAAACCGTCAGTTCGATTCTGGCCAGCGCGCAATGTTCGCAGTACTTAAAAATTAAAACAACCAAAATTAAAACCAAATAAACAAATATAAATCAACACCACACAATGGCCATCAAATACATCATCTTGCTTTCCAGACAGGGGAAGGTGAGACTGAGCAAGTGGTATATTGCCGTATCACAGAAGGAAAAGGCCAAAATCACTAGAGAACTGACTGCATTGGTGTTGGGACGTCGAGCAAAAATGTGCAATGTTTCTGAGTATGAGGACTCTAAAATAATTTACAGAAGATATGCGTCGCTGTTCTTTATCGCGGGAATTGAGAACGACGATAACGAGTTGCTCACGCTGGAGATAATTCACAGATACGTTGAGCAGATGGACAGAGCATACGGAAATGTCTGTGAACTCGATATAATATTCAACTTCCAAAAGGCGTATCATATACTGGACGAGTTGATTATTGCCGGAGAAATTGTTGAGAGTTCTAAAAAAGAGGTGCTGAGAAGGGTGGGCCAGCAAGACGAGTTTGAAAACATGGATCAGCTGGACAGTGTATTGACATGAGATTATAATACAATGGTTGACTGAAATGTAGTGACAGATTATATGGCTGACTGAACAGGCACATCATACCACGGTTGACTAAACAGTGTATTGACATGACATTACCATACAATCGATATTACCATACAACGGTTGATTGAACAGTGTATGAACATGATATTACTATACAACGGTTGAGTTGAACAGCTGATCAAAGTATTCCTCCTTTGTTGTAGTTGTGTTCAGCTTGCTCATTCTCTCCGGATTAAAAATCTCCTCCCTTTTACTCTCGCATTCCGGTAGCTCAATGTCCTTCCAATTGATAGGTTTATACTCTTCTTCGGCAGCTTTCTTATGCACACTCAGTGCCCCAGCCAGTCTTGGTGCAGCGTCAAACGAGCTTTTAACGGTCATCTGCACAACATGAACATTCCCAGTGCCGTTTGCATTGGACTTGGCTGCATGACCTGGCCCGTTCTCTGCTAAAGAGGCTTCTTTCTTTTCAACCGTTTCTCTATCGATATAGTTGAAAACAGGTCTCATTTGTACTGTTTTGTCCACTGGCACCAGGTTGATCTCCCCGTTTCGTACTGAGCCGCAGTAGTAACCATCGTTAGGTATGAAAACACCGCCTAGCTGCTGCGTCTGTAAGTTATGCCACTGTTCTGATTTCTCTTCATCAAAGAATCTTTCTGTATTTATAGGAGCCTCGACTTCAACCAAATTGACTGACTGCTTTTGTCTGGCCGACACCACCCCTGTGTCTCTGCTCTTTCTGAACGGCCTGGTCGAAGGACGCCCTGGGTACTGCAGTATTTGAAGTAACAATTCTGGGTTCTTGATCAGATTGATTGGAATTTCTTTAATAACCGGATCTTCTACCCCATCCGTTGGCTGGTATTCGTCAACAGCCGCACTGACTGGTGCCACTTCTTCCTGGTCTTCCTCCTCACGCACAAAGAGTCCTGACATCTCGTTCCTTTGGCGTTGTTTAGGTAGGAAAAAAAATATTTTCTTCTGTTGCATTATAAATTTTAGCTATGTAAAAAGTTGAGATGAAAAAAAACAATCTTCCCCGCCAGGAGTCGAACCTGGAATCTTCTGGTTGCAGAAGTAACTACTTAAATCGTAGCCAGACGCCGTGACCATTGGGCCACGAGGAACAGATTGATTGAAAGATTTCTTTGCCAATCAATACTATGTGCTATGCAACGCCTGCCTCATCAAGCACTGCAAACGTTACCACAAATTATTTCAGCGTATTTTTACATTTCAGTAAACTGTATAGGGGAAGATGAACAACAAAGTCAACGAGAGCCGATTATTCTACGGCTCGGCAATCTATGACTTTCTCACGCCTTTCAAGAGAGCACAGAACCAGTGGGCTGCGAGGTACATGGTGATCATATTTGCCATAATCATAAGATCAGCAATTGGCTTTGGCTCATATTCCGGTTTCCATTGCCCACCAATGTTTGGAGACTTTGAGGCTCAGAGACATTGGTTTGAAATCACACAGCACTTGCCAGTGGGCAGCTGGTATTACTATGATTTGCAGTACTGGGGCCTGGATTATCCCCCATTGACTGCATACCATTCATTGATTTTGGGGAAAATTGGTTCCTTGATAAATAAAACCTGGTTCGAGTTAGTGAGCTCGCGAGGAAATGAGTCAGCTGAACTGAAATCCTATATGAGATTCACTGTGATTTTATCCGAGCTGCTTGTCTACTTCCCAGCTATCTTTGCATTCACTAAGTATAATGGGAAAATCATCAAACAGTCACCAATTGACCAGACAATTGCAGCCTCTGCGATCTTGTTCCAGCCTGCAACTATGTTGATTGACCATGGCCACTTCCAGTACAACACAGTGATGCTTGGACTGATGCTATGGAGCTTGAACAACCTGAATTACAACAATTATCTGCTAGCATCGTTCTTTTTCGTGATGTCTTTGGGATTCAAGCAGATGGCACTGTACTACTCTCCAATAATATTCTTTTACCTTTTAGGGAAGTGCATCAACTTGAAGACAAGACGAGTCAACTTTTTTAGATTATTTACTATTGGGATTTCAACTGTTTTATCATTCTTGGTACTATTCGCACCACTTTACATGTTTGGCAACTTCCAAAATGTGCTGCAGTCGATTCACAGAATTTTCCCGTTTGCTAGAGGCTTGTTTGAGGACAAAGTTGCCAACTTCTGGTGCTTTACAAATATCCTAATCAAATATAATAAACTGTTCAGTCAATCACAGCTCCAGTTCCTTTCACTAGTGGCAACAGTATTAGGTTTCTCGGTTTCCTGCCTGATCATCTTTATCAAGCCTGAAAAGAAGTTACTTACGTGGGCATTGTCTGCTTGCTCATTGTCATTTTTCTTTTTCAGTTTCCAAGTGCATGAAAAATCCATTCTTGTCCCATTGCTCCCAATCACCTTGCTGTATTCTACAACCAGTCATGATCAAATAGCAATGGTTTCATGGATGAACAATATTGCGGCGTTCAGTTTGTGGCCATTGCTCAAAAAAGATGGGTTGATCTTACAATATTTCACAGTGGTTTTACTATCAAATTGGTTGATTGGTAACTTGAGTTTTATAACCCCAAACTTCTTGCCAAAATTCCTGACACCAGGGCCATCAATCAGTATTGAGAGCAAAGATTTAACTAAAAGACAAGGATTACCATCTGGATGGTTTTGGAGAATTGTCATTTTATGTTCTTATTTAGTTGTCACCATTATTCATCTGTTAGATTTTTTTGTTGTTCCACCAGCCCAATACCCGGATTTATGGGTTTTGATGAATGTGTCGTTATCCTTTGGCTGCTTTGTGCTCTTTTGGTTATGGATTCACTACAATCTGGTCACAAAGGCATTAGAATAGAATATATAAGTAATAGCTTCCTCAGCAATCAGGTAATGTAATTCCCTCCTTTAGCTTTCTATCAGCAGTGAAAATACCCCATTCCGTCTCCCACTTGCTATCATCTCTGTGGTATATCTGTTTCCAAGGTTCATCAAACGCTTCGAAGTAGAACCATGGGTAATTTTGCTTTTTTGCTTCACATACAAAGTTGTTTAAAAAAAACTGAAACTCCTCTTTACTCGCAACTGAGTTAAGATATTTGCCACCTTTATAAGGCCAGCCAACTTCTGAAATAACTAGCTGTGGAGCACGATCTTTCAACTCTTCAACAATCGGTGATATTTGATATGAAATAAAATCATAGACCCATTTAACTGAATTTTTGACGGTATCGCCAGTAAAAAAAGGATGGATATTTATACCAAAGATATCAGTATGTTTCATGATTTCAACATCTGCTTTTGAGCCTATCTCTGATGTTCCAATTGGAATATCCAATTTCATATCGACCTGGACAATTTTCTTTGCTTCTTTTATATACTCAATTAAATTTAAATTTGAGATCTCTGATCTAAATAAAACCTCATTACCGATATATATGGAGTCAAAATACTTCCTTGGAAATTTCTGTAGTAAATCTTTCATCTCATTAAATTCTGATTTGTTGATCTCCTCATTTGCGCCAATCCAAATTCCTAAACTCAACTTCATATTTAGATTCAAAGTTTTAATAGACTCTAAAATATATCTTGCTTGCTTGCATTGAGTCCCATAAGTTCTAACTCTTGACGTTATCTGTGATAATAAAGCCATGTCCAAAGTCACTTCATGCAAAGTGCATCCACATGCTGGGTAAATGACATTTCTGGGTGCATAGTCCACCCCGTAGAATATATTTTTGAGTTGAGTGCTGTTGTTGTTCATAAGATTCCTAATCGAAGGAACATTTTGATATTTATTTGGCAAGTCCAGAAACTTAGTGATACCAATGTCATTGTAGCTTGGCACTTGATATTTTGACTGTAGTGTATTCGACTTGGTGGAGTGTGTAGCATTGTTGTTATAATTATTATTTTTAGTTGGTGTGTTAGTTAGTGTACCGCTTTCTTTGATATCCCATTTTGATAGTATTGTTTCTCGATGGGTCGGGGTCATATTGCTTAAATACTTGTCAACCATTGACGTAGACCCTCTTGAGTAACTAATTATCAACGGAACCAAACAACAAAGAATCGCTATGATTAGGACAACTAAAATCCAGATGAGTATTAAGTACTTGTTCATTGTCAAGTATTCACCGCAAGTTCTTTTCTTGTTTGCTAGCGGTGGCTGCTGTTTTAGATCCAATTGCAATAATGATACTTCTTGTTGTTTCTTCTTAGATATGAAATCTTTAAAACAGTTTAACTCAGTTTCATGAGTTACTGGGTCATAAGATTTCTTTTCAAGTGACTCTTCGTCTAAAGCTTCTTCGTTGTCAGCATCTTGGTCTTTTTCTTCTTCTCTGTCAATCGCAGCGGGTCCATCAACAAGATCTGATGTATATTGTATACAAGCACTGTCACCCAAGCCACCACCGCTTTTCAAGGTAAAAGGGTTCACTTTTGCTCTGTTTGCAGCTGCACCTGCTACATTCCCACCTGCATAAACAGAATAACGATGTGCGGATCTTGTTGATCGTTGTCTTGACAATTGACCTTTGATCAAGTCTAAATCGAATTGGTTACGTGCAATCGAGTCTCTTCTGAGTAGAGAGTTTTGGACTTGCTGATTGTGAGCGGTTGGTGCAACTGATGACACTTCACTCCTGTTATCAACGGTACTAATAAGATCCCCATTGTACAACAATGCTGGGAGTTTTGATGGCTCCCACAATGTCGAGTCAGCACCCGCTGGACTACCAGAGCTTGGTTCATCTTGATTGTCATCCTCTTTACTAAACAACTCGATTGGTTTCTTATCAACAATGATCTGCTCTTCAGTAATCTTTGCACTAACTAATTCACGGCTGGATCCATTCTCAAAGTAGGACGAGGCTATATTGAACGGCCCGGTAGTACCACCATTGACATAGTTTGCACTGGGAATGGCAGAAGCCGCATAAACTGTGGATTTAAATGGGTTGTTTGAGTGCTGAGTAGCTGGTTGTACAGTTGACTCTGTTTCTGTTTCATCTGAGTCATCACTGTTTAAGATGTAGTCAATTGGATTCTGCTGGACTTGATCTTGTTGGTAGCTGAGGTCGTCAAAGACTTCTGGAGGTGCAGGTGGGTTAGGTAGAGGCGCAGAAACTGACTTTTTCTCATCATTAGACTTGTTTTCAGGAGCTTTACAAAGTTGACTGTTAGCCCGCTGTAGCCCTGTACCATCCATACTCCCTGTTTTAACTTGTCCTACTTGGAATTGAATCACTTTCATGCTAATTAGTTTACTTTATGTATTTCAATTTTGTGTAACCTTGCAACCAAACAGCTTCCAACACCATTCATATTTTCAGTTGAAGCACAGATGGACTGCTCCTGGGCCCCACAGCAGCTGTGGCCACATTCAGACAGCACCAACTCTTTCAAATCATCACAGAAATCACACTTCTTCAACAGAACAATAGTTTATGCCACTTTATCGCTATTCCTGTTACCGCTTTGGGAAAGTATTCGCCAATTTCAAATTATCCTAAATTAAATCAATCAAAAACCAAACAATAAAAATATATAAAAACGTGCATTCAAGTGGCCTGAAAAAGAGCGGTGAGAAAACCAACCAAGGCTACACAATACCGAATGAAATTTTCACACTCTTTGCAGTTCAATGCGGTTCCAGAATGGTCCTCAAAGTACATTGCTTATTCCAACTTAAAGAAGCTTATTTATACTCTGCAGAGAGAATCGCTGGCTAACTCATTCAACAAGAGAAATGCATCGGACCACGAGGCATCCTACCTGATAACCCAGGAAGACAGAGCGCAAAATAGAGATGTTATCGAAGTGTTTGTGTCGGCTCTGGACTCAGAATTAAAGAAGATTGACAAGTTTTATCAGGAGAAGGAGCATGATATATACAATGATTTCAAGATTCTAGAACAAGACATTGAGGATTATGCGCTGCGTTTGGACAGTTATAAGTCCAATGAGTCGTTCAACGTCATACGGCGCACAAAGTCTGTCCCAACAGCTGATGACAGAACCCAAGCGGATCTGTACAGAATTGCTAATCCAAACGATGCGGTAGTCAGCAATGACGAGGACACAGGAGATGAAGGTGCTGACAGGGATAATGATGCCGATGAGGATAGCATCCGTAGATACAGAGGCAGAACAAGCTCGGTTGACCACACTTCCAGAAATCATTTAAGGAAATTGAACTCCCGATCACCAGATTTAGGCGATTTAGGAAGCTTCAATCTTGACACAGCTGGATTCAATAGTTTAGCTGACGTCAAGATCACCTTGAAGAAAAGACTTATTGCTTTATACACCCAGTCTTCAGAATTGAAATCGTTCATTGAATTAAATAAAACTGGTTTTACAAAAGCGTTGAAGAAGTTTGATAAATCATTGAATACCAAGATCAAAAATACATACATGGAAAATCTTGAAAAATCGTGTTATGTCTTCAATAAAGAGACTTTGAACATTCTCAACAGCAAAATCAATGCATTGATTGAGCTGTATGCAAACCTTATCACGAATGGCTCCATTACGTCTGCGAAAGCAGAACTAAACTTACACTTGAGAGAACATGTTGTGTGGGAGAGAAACACTGTTTGGAAAGATATGATTGGACTGGAAAGAAAGGCACAGAATGCTACAGTTGCCAAAAACAAAGAGAAAAACAATGGTGAAGAAATAAAATTGCCTGGTGACGGTTCTTTAAGCCCAACATTTATAAGCACCAGCATCAAGCTACTAACTATCACTACTATCACAGTGATACTATTAAACGTTTCTCCTTTTGAACAGGTTGAACAGAAGAACTGTTTTGCAATTTTAGTGTGCGCTTCAATGCTATGGGCAACTGAGACTATTCCTCTTTTTGTGACTTCGTTACTGGTCCCTGTAATGATTGTTGTTTTTGGAGTGTTAAAGAACGAGGACGGGTCAAGAATGGATCCTGAAGCTTCATCCAAGTACATTTTATCAACTATGTGGTCTTCGGTTATTATGTTGTTGTTAGGAGGGTTCACGTTAGCTGCAGCACTATCCAAGTATAACATTGCCAGAGTCATATCAACCTGGATACTGTCAAAAGCTGGAACCAACCCAAAGGTTATTCTGTTGACAATTATGGGTGTTGCATTATTTGTATCGATGTGGGTGTCAAATGTTGCTGCGCCAGTGCTCTGTTTTTCAATCATACAGTCATTACTTAGAACATTACCAAGAGGGTCTACATTTGCCAAACAACTAGTTTTAGGAATTGCATTAGCGTCAAATATTGGCGGTATGGCATCGCCAATTGCTTCCCCACAAAACATCATTTCAATTGGAATCATGGACCCACAGCCTTCATGGGGACAGTGGTTTGTGGTGTCTATTCCAGTGTCTGTGATCTCACTGCTGTTGATCTGGGTGTTTTTGCTGGTGACGTTCAAGTCTGAAGAAAAGGTTACCATAGCCACTATAAGAGTGGTTGATGAGCCTTTTACAAGAACTCAGTGGTTTATTTCTGCAGTTACTATACTGACTATTATCTTGTGGTGTCTTGCCAACCAACTGAAGGGTGTTTTTGGTGAAATGGGAATTATTTCAATTATTCCAATGATCTTATTCTTTGGGTCAGGTATCTTAGCTGGAGAGGATTTGAACAATTTTCTATGGACGATTGTTGTTTTGGCGATGGGTGGTATAGCATTGGGTAAAGCTGTTGCATCAAGTGGGCTTTTGGCGACAATTGCTGTGCTGATCCAGTCCAAAGTTGAAAACTACTCGCTGTTTGCCATAATGCTGATTTTTGGTTTGCTGATTTTAGTTGTTGCAACATTTGTTTCACATACAGTGGCAGCACTGATCATCATCCCACTGGTTTCGCAAGTGGGACTGTCACTACCAGACCCACACCCAAACCTGCTGATTATGATTTCCGCATTTTTATGCTCAGCAGCAATGGGGCTGCCAACATCCGGGTTCCCAAATGTTACAGCTATTTCATTAGTGGACGACTTTGGCGAGAGATACTTGACTGTGGGCAACTTTATCAGCAGAGGTGTTCCATCGTCTGTTTTCTGCTACGTGGTTATCGTGACGGTTGGTTACCTGGTGCTTAGGGTTATTGGGTTTTAAAAACTTTTGATATATACACAAGCCATTGCTTCTTCCATGACATCTGACGTCTACTATAATTGTAGCTACTCACCCGGTTCCAAAGTAGAGCGAGTCGATGAATCTCTGTCTGAACCAGACCTGGGTGGACAGGTTCTGCTCGAGGCCCAAATCACCGACGACTATCTTGACCTGTTTGAAAGCATTAAGGATTCTGCTGAGGCCAACCTCGGTGGCCAGGTACGTCACGACGGTTATGTTTTCCGGGCGGACACCGTGGTCGAGAAGCACCTGGATGGACATGATGAGGGCTGCGCCAGAAATGACCTGGGCATCGAACAGCAACACTTTGATGTTTGACTGGGAGATGCTCTTGGGCAGCAGCTCGGAGTGGAGCTGAGGCTCGCCCGTGGTGGAGTCGGACTGGATGAGCAGCTTGCCGATGATGATTTCCGGGAAGGTCTGTCTCAGGGAAGTCATGAAGCAGTCGCCGGATCTGATGAGGTTAACAGCGATGATCTCGCCGCTCATTCTGAGCGAGTGCAGTTTTGCCCCCGTTGGGGTGGTGACCTCAACAGGCTCGTACTGCGCGCTCACCTCGATGGCCTTGTTGATGAGAATGGTGGCGATTCTGTTGAAGCTGAAGATGAAGTCATCTCTGGAAGTGTGTTTATTCAGCAGAGTGGACATTATGATGTTGAACTGGTTGTTTTTCTCGAGCTGCACCAGGCGGTGGTTCTGGCCCGCGAGGCGCAGGCTGTTCTTGTCGCCGAGCTGCTCCAGGTGGTGGAGGTGGGCCTGGGATTTCAGCACGAGCTGCTTCTTCACATGCTGGATGAGTGTGTCGATGCCAATCACGTTCTCCGAGCCCTTAGGCACTATGACGTTGGCCTTCTTCATGGTGGGTTTGATGAAGATCTCCGAGTTGGGCTTGACAAAGTCGACCCACTGCTGGATGCAGCCTGCAACGTCACGGCCTCTGTACAGAATGTCTCTGTTGAGGCGTCTGGCAAAGCACACGTCCAGGTCTGTGTCAACGTACACCTTGAGGTGCATGAGAGAGCGCAGCTGCTCGCTAAAGAGCGCGTACAGGCCCTCGATAACGATCACGTTGGCCCCGTAGATGGTGAAGGTCTTGTCGGTCCTGGAGTGGGTTTCGAACGAGTAGATGGGGATCTCGGTCTTGTGGCCGTTCTTGAGCGAGCGCACGCACTCGAAGCACAGGTCCAGGTCGACTGCGTCAGGCGTGTCGAAGTCGAACTGGCACTGGTGCGCCAGCTGCTTTTGCTCCTCTGTCAGCGGTTTGTAAAAGTTGTCCAGCGACAGCAGCACTGTCCAAGGCGTGTTGATCTCCTGGATGATCTTGGACGCCACGCTGGTCTTTCCCGAGCCCGAGGGGCCTGCCACCCCGATGATATACGGCTCAGTCCACGGTGGGACGTACTGCTCCTGCGTCTGCTCCAGCGACAGGTGGTCTCCCCGCTGGAAAAACGAGCTCTTCTCCATCCCTGACGGCTTGATCCGCGAGTTGCGTCTTCTGTGAGCTGTGCTCGTCTCTTTCTGCACTTCCTCGTCTCCCATCCTGGCTCCACTGGCTATCGGCACTGCGCTGCTATTTAAACAGTTTTTTTTTTCATTTTTGATTTTATTTTTTTCATTTTTGATTTTTTTTTTTGATTTTATTTTTATCGCCTGCGGCAAACAAACAAACTTCCCAAACCAGCGGCTGCAGCTGAGTACTAGACGGTTAGGGCCAGAAGAGATGTCGTTTAGGCGCAGAAAGGATGCGAGCCGGTGGGAAAGTGATGAGGACAGTGGGAGTGACGGGGAGGGCTCGGGCGACAAGCACAGTGTGGCGGCTGGTGAGACGACTGGGGCGACTGGGGCGCCTGGCGGGACGCCTGGCGATGCTGCATCCACGTCTATAATGGCTGGAGTGGCTGGTGGGGACGCTGGAGAGACGTCTGGCCAGTCTGAGACGTCTGGCAATGCTGAGTCTGCTGGGCCTGAGGACGTCAGTAGCCTGCGGTTCAGCGCGCGCGAGCGGTACCTGGCTAGGCGCGAGGAAGAGAAGATTGCGCTGCTTGAGGCAGAGCTGCAGGGCCTGGAGGAAGATGTCCAGCGGTACTCGTGGGATAAGCTGAGCCAGCGCGAGCGAGACGACATCACCCACAAGCGCCAGGTGTTGCAGCTGATCCACGAGAAGAAGGCCGTCCAGCAGGGCCCCGCTGGGTACGCTCTGCCCGAGGATTACCTCACGGCGGACGGCAAAATCGACCGCAAGAGGAGGGAGGACGCGCTGTACACCCGGCACAAGGACTCCGAGCCCACCAACGACTCCGACAAGTGGGAGCTTGCCCAGGTGAGCGAGCACAAGAAGTCGCGGATTGCGCACCCAGACGAGATTGTTGCGCCTCGCAAGGACGAGTACGAGTACGTATTTGACGACTCCCACAACATCGAGTTTGAGACCGACACCGCGCCCCAGGACGCCCAGGAACAGCCCACCGCCCAGGAACAGCTGCTGGACGAGCAGATCAGGCTCGAGGAGCAGCGTATCAAAACCATGGACGAGGTGCGCAAATCTCTGCCCGTGTACAAATACCGGGAACCTCTGCTTAAGGCCATTGCCGAGCACCAGATTCTCATCATCGTGGGAGAGACTGGGTCCGGGAAGACCACCCAGCTGCCGCAGTACCTTTACGAGGCGGGCTACAGCGAGGGCGGCACCAAAAAAATCGCGTGCACACAGCCCAGAAGAGTCGCCGCAATGTCTGTTGCCGCGAGAGTCTCGGACGAGATGGGCGTGCGCCTGGGCCACGAGGTGGGCTACTCCATTAGATTCGAGGACAAGACCAACGAAAAAACGGTCATCAAGTACATGACCGACGGTATGCTGCTCAGAGAGTTCCTGACAGACCCGGAACTCAACAACTACTCGGCCCTGATGATCGACGAGGCCCACGAAAGAACTTTGCACACAGACATTCTGTTTGGTTTGATCAAGGATATTGCCAAGTTTAGACCCAACCTCAAGCTGCTGATCGCCTCCGCTACAATGAACGCTGAAAAGTTCAGCAAGTTCTTCAACGATGCGCCAATCTTCAACATTCCAGGCAGAAGATTTCCTGTCGACATCCACTACACTCTGCACCCCGAGGCCAACTACATCCATGCAGCCATAACCACCATTTTCCAGATCCACACGTCCCAGGGCGATGGTGACATCTTGGTATTTTTAACGGGGCAGGACGAAATCGAGTCAATGGCTGAAAATTTGACTGAAACTTGTAATAAGTTGGGAAGCACCATTAAGGAGATGATTATTTGCCCAATTTATGCCAATTTACCGCCTGAATTACAACAGAAAATCTTTGAACCAACACCTAAAAATGCTAGAAAAGTTGTCCTGGCTACAAATATAGCAGAAACTTCAATCACCATTGACGGAATTGTATTTGTTATAGACCCGGGATTTGTGAAAGAAAACGTGTACAACCCAAGCACGGGAATGGAGAGTCTTGTGATAACACCATGCTCCAGGGCCTCGGCTGATCAAAGAGCTGGTAGAGCAGGAAGAGTTGGCCCTGGAAAATGTTTCAGACTGTTCACGAAATGGGCATATTACCACGAGCTGCCATTGAACCCAACACCAGAAATCCTTAGAACTAACTTATCTAGTGTTGTTCTGTTATTGTTAAGCTTAGGGATCAACGACTTGATTCATTTCGATTTCATGGACTCGCCTTCAAATGAGACTCTTATCAAATCTTTGGAACTATTATATGCACTAGGAGCCCTGAACAATAAAGGTCAGTTAACCAAACTAGGAAGACAGATGGCAGAGTTCCCTACTGAGCCAATGTTAGCAAAAGTGCTGTTGTCAAGTGCCCAGTTCAACTGTGTTAATGAGATATTATCGATCATTGCAATGCTAGGAGAGTCCGGTTCATTGTATTTCAGGCCAAAGGATAAAAAGCTTTACGCTGATAAGGCAAAGGAGTCCTTCCGTAAGAACTCTGATCACTTGACCCTGCTGGAGATATACTCACAGTGGTGCGATAATGATTACTCGAGTCAATGGTGTAAAGACAACTTTCTACAATATAAATCACTGCTCAGAGCAAGAAATGTCCGCGATCAATTGGAAAAATTATGTTCAAGAGTTGAGATTATGATCAGTTCGAATAATTTCATCAAGAAGGATGAATCCAATAAACTTTCACCACAGGAACTAAGCACAATGATTGAAAAATCTATAGCATCAGGTTTTTTCCCCAATTCAGCCAAACTATCTAAAACCGGTGACTCGTATAAATCTCTCAAGAAGAACCAGGCTGTTTACATCCATCCTTCATCTGTTTTATATAAAGTGAAACCGCCTCCAAAAGTGGTTATCTACAACGAATTGGTGCTCACCAGTAAAGAATTTATGAGAAACTGCATTCCAATTGAGGAGAGTTGGCTGCTGGAATTAGCTCCGCACTACTTTAGTAGTAAAGAGGTGGATGAGCATTCAAGAAAGAAGATGCCAAAGACGGTGAAACGTTGAGAAATAATACAAACTGACAGGAAACGCGTTATTTTATTTGGCTCAATAGGAAAACGCGTAATTTTGAAAAGAAAACAAAAAAAAAAAACGGAAAAGTTTTGGGGCAATTAGGATAAAAAATAAAGGTGTAAACCACAATGAGTGATGGGAATCTGAAAAAGCGATTTGCTGAACAGGTTGACACTCAGCATAAAAGACGGTTTTTAGTCACAAGCAGCAATAACAATTCCGAAGTTGATTTAACAAGTGAGATTGAAGAAGATCAATTTAAAAAACCATTCAACCCTCTGAGAACTATCAGCAGCTATAACAGTTCGACATTCAATGACCATTTATCCAGTGAATCTGTTTACCATTTTAATAAGGTTCCAAGCTCTCCACCAAACTACCAAAATGGGAATTTTCTGGACAGCTCACCACAGAAGCTGACACAGGACACTGTAAATAATCTGTTTACAAGTCAGGTGACAGTGACACAAGTTGCTGATGATGAGGATGATGAAGTCGATGCTGGGAAGTATGATATTGCAGTGGATTCAGAGTCGGATGTTGAATTCAATGTCACGAATTTGAATCGAGTCCATGGGTATATCAGTAGTGACTACCTAGACACTAATCATGAAGAAAGAACACTTGAGGCCATAAGAAGAATAAGGAACTCTTTTGAAAATGGAGATCCAATCATCAACTTTGAGAATCTAGGATTAAAGACAATTCCTGATGAGATTGAGGACTTAAAAGATATGGTCCATGTTGACAGAAATGGGATTGCTTTAGCTAAGATCCAGATCTACGCGCAGCATAATAACTTGAAAGTTTTACCACCCAGTTTGTTTAATGTCACAAACATCACTGTTTTAACTCTAAGAAACAATAAGATCAGGAAGATTCCAGGCAAAATCAAAAAATTGATTAACCTGACAGACTTGTCAATATTTTCAAATGAGATAAAGTCACTTAATGATCAGATTCTGCAATTGCCAAAGCTGAATCATCTACTAGTCCGACCAAACTTATCATTAATTGAGCTAGATTTTATGGACAAGGATTCAGTAAAATGTATATCAAATGAAGTGAAAAACAGTGAGACGGGCGTTAAAAGATATGCGTCCAATATCAAGTGGATGGATGGAGATGAGAGACTGAGTGAAAGAGAGAAATTAGCCAGTGTATCCTGTGTCCCTAAATTGTTTGAATTATGTTTGAGAGGAATAAGCAAATATGATGTAACCAGGTCAGAAACCAAACTGTGGAAGAGTAAGATACCCAAACATATTCAGCTGAACATTGCGAAGGCTATACAGAAGGGTGTTTATGAGGAGACGTGTTCCACTTGTAACCAAATAGTGGTTAATGCCATTGGCAAGTCGCTTGAATGGTGGGACTTTAAGAACGAGAAACTGATACCAATCTCGCGCAAGTTTTGCTCTGGGAACTGTGTAAGGCAATGGATAGAGCAGCGAGATCTAGAGCACGAGAAGTACCTAAATAGCTATGGCGAGGTTGCTCGCGCGGATGCTAATGAGTTACATAATGATGAAGAGTTGCATTTTAACGAGGAATTTTGATCCACAGTAAAGCTTTAACCATTCGAGATTGGTGGGAGGTACAACGAGTTTTGTTCCGCGGGCTTGAACCATTTGAGACTGGTGGGATATACAACGAGTATTGATTTAAGCTAGAACTTGACGGAGCGATTGATGGAAGGCATGGGGAGTTTTGATTTAGAATTTGGTTTAATATGATGAATAGACGGATAGCGAATACTGTAGACTGGTGAGGCTGAGGCGAATGTTCTTTTCGAGGTTTTGGGTGATGAACTGGCTTTCAAGTTGTGCGTAAATCCTGCTGGGTGCAGAGTACACGGTGCCTGTGGCAGGCTATGACACTGCGGTACCCACAAGGTTAGCTACGCCAATGTTTGCAATGTCGTTTCCTTACTGACACTGCGGTACCCACAAGGTTAGCTACGCCAATGTTTGCAATGTCGTTTCCTTACTGACACTGCGGTACCCACAAGGTCTGCTACGCCAATGTTTGCAATGTCGTTTCCTTACTGACACTGCGGTACCCACAAGGTTAGCTACGCCAATGTTTGCAATGTCGTTTCCTTACTGACACTGCGGTACCCACAAGGTCTGCTACGCCAATGTTTGCAATGTCGTTTCCTTACTGACACTGCGGTACCCACAAGGTCTGCTACGCCAATGTTTGCAATGTCGTTTCCTAACAAGGATTGCTAGATGATGCAAAAAAATTGGACGAAACCGGAGTCGAACCGATGACCTTATGCTTGCAAGGCATACGCGCTACCAACTGCGCCATCCGCCCATTTGATGAAACTAAAAATCTCGGTGTTTGTCAGGATCTTCGTGCCGAGGCGTGCATGACGTAACCGGTTTTCGTGTTTCTCCTATACCGAAATATATCTAACCAACAAAACAACCAGCACAAACAGAGCAGTAGAGGCAAATTGCTACCAACACAGGGCAAGATGAGCGAAACCAAGCACTTAGACAAGAAGGCGATCATCTTCACGGACTTTGACGGGACAGTTACACTGCAAGTGAGTGGTTTGTGGGTTGTTTTTGAGTAGGAGAAGTACTAACTAGGTGAACAACAGGACAGCAACGATTACCTGACGGACACAATTGGGTTTGGTGGTGACAAGCGAAGGGAGCTGAGTGCGCGGATCCTGGCTGGCGAGATGTCGTTCAGAGAAGCGTTCTCGCAGATGCTGGAGTCGATTCCTGCGCCATTTGACGAGTGTATTGACATTCTGTTGGCAAACGTCCAGCTGGATCCGGGCTTCAAAGAGACATACGAGTGGGCTGTGAGCGAAGGGGTACCTATTATTGTTGTTTCCAGTGGAATGAGACCGATTATCAAGGCGCTGCTGGAGAAATTGCTGGGAGAGCACGACATCGAGATCATTTCGAACGATGTGGAGGTGAATGAGGCCGACAAGACGTGGAGGATCAAGTACATTGACGACACGCCGTTTGGCCATGACAAATCAAGGGCTATCAAGCCGTTCAGACACGCAAAGAGCGATCAGATCTTTTTCTATTGTGGTGACGGGGTTTCTGACCTGAGTGCAGCTAAGGAAACTGACCTGCTGTTTGCGAAAAGGGGAAAGGACCTAGTGACCTACTGCAGAAGGGAGAAGGTTCCGTTCAAGCAGTTTGACTCGTTCAAGGATATTTTACGGGACATTAAGCTGGTTTTGAATAACGAGAAGACCATTGCAGAGCTGGATGAGAATAATCAATAAAGTGCGAGACACGCTACCAGTATATGATTGAGAGGTGGCCTCATTGATAGGCTCACCATAGAGTACTTTAAGTGTATACTCAGTTAAAGTATTCCATAGATATGGATCCTAAATCTATGTAATGCATGACCATTAACCCCAATGGATGGAAGAATAACCAGAGGTAAACTGTTCACAGGTGGTCACAAGCTGAGGTAGCTTATCACGTTATTTTTCACTGATAGACCGAATAAAATATCTAAAACTCATGCAGTTCGTAAACCTATCCAAATACTCACTGTGATGGACAACGTCGTCATGCTGGTCTTGGAATTATCCAACAACGGCTCACTGTGGTTCAAATGTGCTGCTAATACAAGATAGCAAGCAGTACATTTTGTAGGCTGAAAGTTCTAGCAGTCCATATTGGATAAAATATAGTAGCAAGCCACTGCAAACCGTATAAGGTTATAAGTCTAGTAGCCCATGGGCAATGAATAGCTGGCACATTGATAGCTAGCGGTTTTACTTTACAATCAAAAAATTTATATACTAAGTGTGTTATAGCGATTAGATCTAAGATTTACTAACAAGACACAACACCCCGAACAACATCCAAATTTTTGGGCAGTAGCATAGTAGTTTAGTGTAAGCTATAGACCACAATACCTCATTTAGGGACTGAGAATGGTGGTCTATTGATGAGATCTTTGGTATTTAAAAGGTTTCACTGGCATAAGAACCAATTCAATGATTATTCATGTTAAAGGTAACTTCAATAACAAAGACATGTGCTCAATCACATTGCCAAATGTGATGTCATTTTAGCTCTTGTATCTATTAACATAATACCACATATAAACATCAACATCCGCAACCTTTCCCTAACAACTCAAGAACCTCCTAGCTTTCTCACCTAAACGATTGATAGTAATTCTTCCAATCAACATCTCTATCATAACCTACTAAAGCCTAATGTGCTACCAAAATAGCCTAACACGGCACACTAACACAACAGCTCACTACAAGACCCACCTTTGTCTGCTCTAACACAACACCCTATCTAGTTATCTACCTAACACCCTAACTAACAGACTTTAAAACAGAAAGCATCTATCTCTCTCCATAAACACACCTTACCATACCCTACATATACCAACACAAACTTACTAACTTTAATACTAAAGGAAAGCATATATTCTCACCACTTATTTGTCCCTCACACCTACTCTAACGTACCCTAATACAGGAAACTAACGTACCCTAATACAGGGAACTAGCGTACCCTAATACAGGGAACTCTTAACACAGGAAATAACAATGCTAACGTACCCTAACACAGGAAATAACCACTATGAAATCTTACTCTGACGCCTACCCTGACACAGACATCTTGTACCCAACCACCTATCTTTGCTCTTAACATATCATCTCATACCCTTACAGCGACCTAGCTAATCATCTCAATGCAACATCTCAATAAGCCACTACAACTACCCCAACACCCAACTCAGCACCTAACAGACCGCAACACCTGAACGTAGCCCAACCTGTAAGCCTCCGGCCAGCCACCAGGCCACTAGGACTACAACGTATACAACAAACATGCATTCAGGCGATAAATAGCCACGTCAGTCGTACCACATCTTGATGAGCTCCTCGGAGACGGCACTTGGGGTGAGGACGCCCAGGTCAGTGATGAGCGCGGTGATAAAGTCGTGGGGCGTGAAATCGATGAGCGGCGACGACGTGGAGATGGTGTCCTCGATCTTAGTGGTGAAAGTGAGAGGTTCCTGGTTAGGAATGTCGTCTGGGGCCAGAGGGAACATTCTGACAAACTTGTGACTCTCAGCCACCACGTAGAACGGTTTATTTGCGCTCTTACTGAGCACGCCGATCTGGTAGGTGCCGACATGGTTGATGATGCCTCCACTCTCCGCAACACCCTCTGCACCGACGAGCACTTTGTCCACCTTGTGGATAAGCGAGCCGACGGCCGAGTCCACAACCAGCGACACGGGCACGCCGTGCTGTCTGAGCAGCTGGGCCATGGTCTCGCCCTGGAACGTGGGGCGGGCCTCGGTGACGATGCAGCGGAACCGGATCTTTTTGCTCACCGCATGGCTCAGCAGCGTGAAGACGGCTCTGGAGAAGGAGTGCACCAGCACGATGTCGTCGTCGGTGATGAACTTTGCGCCAAAGTCGGCAATCTTGTCCCTGGACGCCTTGGACCGTTCCAGAAACAGCTGGCCGTTCTCGACAAGGTGCGTGCGGCACGACTCATAGTCCTGGTACAGGTGGGTGTTTCTGAGAACAAAGCGCATGAACAGGTCGCAGCCCGCACTGAGCGAGATGGCGTTGGGAATGGACGACTTGAGCGTCTGCGTGGCGTCCTGCAGCAGCTTGATGAGCTCGGTGGAGGTGGACGGCTGCTTCACTTTGAGCAGCGTCACCAGCGACTCGATCGCCGCAATGGGCATCGTCATCTCGCTGTCCTCTTCCAGGAACTTGAGGTACGTCTTCTTGATGTCGAACTCCGTCATTTGGGTGCTGCCTGTGCTGCGTGTGTTGCCTATGCTGGCTGTATAAATTTTCAGTCTGAATTTTCAGCCTAATTTTCTGCCCTTTCCGCCTATTTTTTGCTGCCTACTTTCTGGCCCGCCTAATTTGCTGCCTAACTGCTGGGCTCTGCCTGCTGCCTACTTTCTGGGCTCTGCCTATTTTCTGCCTACTTTCTGCCTACTTTCTGCCTACTTTCTGCCTACTTTCTAATGCTCACTTCATCTCCATGACAATATTATCATGTTTACCCATACTGGTCACTTCATAATCCAACTGCTACTAATTGCTTTCCCTCCTGAATGGTTGAACTCCCTCCTCTCTAGTCCCAGTCAGACTCCCACCCACATCATGAAATCTTTTAAATCAACTAAAATGATCTAGTAGTTAAGTACACACAACTACTGTAAATACCACTATATTCTGCCATTACTTAGTACTACATTTATGATACTATATTAGTGTCGCATAGGTTCCATAACGCCTCAACCCTTTTGTAATACTCTTCAAATCTCTCTACTAGTCCTTTATATCCATTCTAACTAACACTCAACGCTCTTAAATCTGTCTATATACCTATTTTATTTAGCATTCATGATTGTTCAGTGGTAATGAGTCATTTTATAGATAGGATACTTCCACATATCTGAGTCTGTTTATGGCGAGATCCCTGCTGCTAGACCTTATGTTTGACATGATTATCATAGCTGGCTAGACTATTTTCATTTGCTATTCATATCTCTACCACTACTATTATGTATTTAGGGTCATGTCAGTATGCTATGGCTTCCATTGTCCTATTGCTAAACCTTATGTTTGACATGATTATCATAGTTGGCTAGACTATTTTCATTTGCTATTCATATCTCTACCACTACCATTATGTATTTAGGGTCATGTCAGTATGCTATGGCTTCCATTGTCCTACTGCTAAACCTTATGTTTGACATGATTATCATAGCTGGCTAGACTATTTTCATTTGCTATTCATATCTCTACCACTACCATTATGTATTTAGGGTCATGTCAGTATGCTATGGCTTCTATTGTGTTCTCAAGATTAGATGTGGATTACTTCACTAGTGCCACTACAGCTATCAACTTCTCTTCACATTTATCGCTAATTAGATCCCGTAGCTTTCTTATTATTAACTATTGGGATTACTACACTAGCCTTCCACGAACTTACAGTGTGCTGCACTTCCATTATGTATTATTGGTAGGGCTATTTTCAGTGAGGAATAGTACCATTAGAGTGCAGGAGTAAGAGAAAACGCAGAATTACTTATCCTCCTCTCTGTAGTGATATCCGCGATACCAGAGATATACTTCATGAAAAATAAGGCGTACCTCACCAAGGCACAGTGCTTACTATCATGGCTCCCGCGCACAAATGAAACATAGTGGGGCCCTTAGCATTCTCTTGTATTACCAGACAGCTACTTACTCTGGTAGGTTTTACAAACAGTCATTATGTAGTTTATAAGATTATCTACCATAGAGACTTTAATACATCTGAGAGCTAGTCAACTTTATCACTATCACCAAGTGCATTACATGTTTAATACTGTCATATATCAATATGCATATTGGTGTAAACAACAGGCCAGCTCGCATATCGCTAGCCGTAGTTACACCGTATATGACGGAGCTTGAAAGCTATTCATTAGCGATGTGGGCTGCAGATACAGGATACATTTAAGGATAATGTTAATTATAGCAGTATGTTATTGAGGTTCGGATGCCATTGCCGTAATGGCCTTGTTATCTCACTGTTCTCTTGCAGCAGCTTGACGTGGTTTTTGGGTCCTTCCGTTAGTGGCTGACTACCAAATCTTTGCCCTGCCTAATGCCCTGCCTATTTTCTGGTCTCTGCCTAACTTTCTGCCTAAAATTTGTGGTCCGCCTAACTTTCTGCCTAACTTTTTGCTATTTTCTGGTCTCCGCCTAACTTTCTGCCTAAAATTTGTGGTCCGCCTAACTTTCTGCCTAACTTTTTGCTATTTTCTGCCAACCTTCAAAACCACCAACATGTCGCTCAAGCAGCTGGCGAGGATCCGAAACATTGGGATCATAGCGCACATCGATGCGGGCAAGACCACGACGACGGAGCGCATGCTGTACTACAGCGGGACCACGGCGAGAATAGGCGACGTGGACCAGGGCGACACCGTCACCGACTACCTGCCAGCAGAGCGTGCGCGAGGCATCACCATCCAAAGCGCCGCCATCTCGTTCGCCTGGGACCGCCACAGGGTCAACCTCGTGGACACCCCGGGCCACGCAGACTTCGGCTTCGAGGTCACCAGGAGCCTCAAGGTGCTGGACGGCGCCGTCACCATTCTGGACGCTGTGGCGGGTGTTGAGGCGCAGACCGAGACCGTGTTCAGGCAGAGCCGCGCCATCCCGAAGCTGCTGTTCGTCAACAAGATGGACAGGCCCGGGGCAGGCTTCGGCAGGACCGTGCGCGACGTGGTGCGCAGGCTGCACACCCGCGTGCTGCTGCTCAACGTGCCGTATTTCGAGAAAGATGCCCAAGGCGAGGACGCCTTTGCGGGCGTCCTGGACGTGCTGCGCCTCAAGGTGCTGCGCTGGGGCCCGCAGGGCGCCGTGGACGTGCGCGAGCCCGACGCTAAACACTTGGCAGAGCTCCGCAGGTGCAGAGAGTCTCTGGTTGAGACCCTGGGCGAGGTGGACGACGCCGTCGTCAACGCGTTTCTCGAGTCCGAGGACCACCTCCAGGTGCCCGTAGACGTGCTCAACCGCGCCATCAGGTCCGCGTGCCTCTCCCACTACGCAGTGCCCGTCCTGTGCGGTGCCAGCTTCCGCAACATCGGCGTCCAGCCGCTCATGGACGCCGTCAACCTGTACCTGCCCTCCCCAGTCGAGGTGCTGCCGGACATGGCCAATCACTCGGGCCTCGAGCTCACCGAGCAGGGGCTCGTTGTGAACAGCAACCCGCACCTCACCGTGGGGCTCGCCTTCAAAGTCGTCACCGACCCAGTTCGAGGGTCCCTGGTGTTTGTGCGCGTCTACTCGGGCGTTCTCAAGTCGCACTCCACGCTGTACGTCAACGGGCACCAGCTCAGGGTGGGCAAGCTGCTCGTGATGCACGCCAACGTGCCCGAGGAGGTGGCACACATCACCGCAGGAAACATTGGTGTCATTGTCTCGAACGACATCAAGACCGGCGACACCATCCTGGCCCACAGTAACAACCGCAGGCTGGCCAACAGCGACCTCTGCGTCGTGGTGAACCCGATCGACGTCCCGCCACCGGTCTTCACCACCTCGCTCGAGCCCAGAACCACAGGCGACAAAAGAGGCCTTGACGCAGGCCTCCAAGTCCTGCTCAGGGAGGACCCCAGCCTCAAAGTCACGCGCGACGACGAGACAGGCCAGACGCTGCTGTCCGGCATGGGCGAGCTCCACCTGGAGATCGCCACAGACCGGCTGCGGGACCTCAAGGCCAAGTTTGAGATTGGCAAGGTGATGGTCTCGTACCGCGAGCGCATTCTCGCACCCAAGACAAGCACCAGTGCCCTCGAAGACGCCGGCTACAAACTGTCCGTGGAGGTGTCCCCCTACAATGCCGACGCGATGAGCTCCAGCGAGACTAAGAACTCGTTCAAGCTGGGCGACCTCAACTTCTTTGTCGCGCCAACCAGCGAGATGCTGGGTTCTGCACCCAACCCGGTGGTGCTGTGCAACGCGCTGGCGTCCGGGTGTGTTGCGATGCTGCAGCACGGCCCCGTCAGGCGGTTCCCGCTCCACGGGACTGTGATCCGCGTAACAGAGTTAAAAGTCCCTGACGACGGGGGGTCCGCTGCAGACTGGAACTCGCTCATGAGACAGTGCCTCGCCGCGGTGCTCGACAGCGCCAACACCAGCAACTTTGAGGTGCTGGAGCCCATGATGGACGTGACCATCGAGGTGTCGGCCAGAGATATAGGAAACGTGATCCAGGACCTCACGTCTGCCCGGAACGGGGTGATCAACTCGATCGACAGCGAGCAAGACTCGGAGGCAGAGTTCGAGTTCCACAGGCTCAGCGAGGAGCAGTACGTGCCAGAGGACTACACGATGAAACAGCAGCAGCAGCACAGCTCTGAGTCCAAGGGCCAGAAAATTAACGCCGTGGTGCCTCTGAAAGAAATGATCGGCTACCTTTCCAAGCTGCGCAGCTTGACCCAGGGCCGTTCCACTTTTGCCATGGAACTCAGGGGAATGGAAACCATGTCAAGAGATAGATTAAACGCACTAGAATAAACATGTATTTAGGTTTTTGGATGTAAAGTTGCATTTGGAAAGCCGATGAAGGGAGAAAGGTTTAGTTACGGTTGATAATATGCGGCGGTGTGCGTCTGGCTGCAGCGAGCACACATCTTTCTATTGTTTGGTGCTTAGAATCACATTACGGTGAAAAAGATCATCCAAAACCGCCCAGGTGGTTGAAAGTGGTACCATACGATGACCATCAGACGGGCTTGTAGCACAACACCGTCACTTTTGCTTGGTTTGTGGCACCAATTCACCCAAACCAACATGACAGGAACTGTAGGCAGCGTGTACTGTTTAAATTGGAGAAGCACAAGGGCTAAAATACACCCTTTCATTTCATTCAACATTCTAGTTTTCACAGTTGATATGCAGCTACAGCAGGCCGCATACAATGGCAAAGTTCCAGTTTATTGTCTGTATTTGCGGGCTAGCCAGGTTTCAAGCTAAATGGATGTTCTTCACGAGCTTTGCGGCTATCATCAGAGCTGGACGAGACTACGAATCGCAATAACGATAAAAGAAAACAACAAATTTTGCAAAAACTGCCATCTCTCAGTCTCTAATTAATTTTTAGCGACAATCTCAGTGTAAAAACGTACCAAAATGCTGTACGTTAATGAAAAGAGCTAATTAAAAAGCAAAAAATGAATAAATTTCATTTGCAATTTTTAGTTAGGAAAAATAAAATCAAAATTAAAATCGCGAACTTTTTTTTTCATTTTGGTTTGATTTGACCTTCATTCTTGTTCTGCTAGGATAGAAAGGTTGTGCATTTGGTGCGTGGTTTGTTTGTTGTTATTTTGTTTTGTGTTTTTGTTTTGCTTGCTCGTCATACCGTATTATATCCTTGCATATCAGTAAATTATTCATCTCACCAGCTGGAAAATGAACCATTTATATCACAAGTCGAAGAGAGCTGTCAAGAAACGCCCAGCAGTGCTTTTGGCGGTTGCCGTGGTGCTTGTGGTGGTGTACAATTTCACTGCAATATCGCAATTGATCAAATTAACTCAACCCAGCTCGACATTGTTGGATCCAAAAAATAGCGACGGAACAATTCCATTTGCTCAACTCCAGCTAATGAGACAAAACGAGGCCAAGGAGGAAGAAAGCGCAAACTCAAAGAAAATGGACAAGTTCTTGAATCTGGTGCAAACTGAAGATAAATCTTTGCTTCTAATGGGATATACATTCTTCAATAAAGTGTTTGACATACTGGCAAAAGGAGAACCAAAAATCCCTAAACTGGACACTTATCAGTCTGATGATAGAATCTATCATGCTGGCTATGATGGTGACTCCAAATACGTGTTTACAGAGAAATACTTATCAAGCTTCCTGAAAGTTTCAAATGAGCATGTTAAACACTTACAATCCAAACATGAGTTAGTTGTGAACTCGCTACCGAACAGTGCCCCATCTGGTTTGTACAAAGGAGACGGTATTGTTTATGTTGGAGGTGGCAAGTTCAACTGGTTGGCTTTATTGTCTATTAAATCACTCCGTGGTTTAGGATCTAAATTACCAGTCGAAGTTATAATACCAACCATTGCAGAATATGAAGTTGATCTTTGTACCAGGATTTTTCCTGCACTGAATGCCAAATGTGTTCTTTTACCACATGTCTTGGGTGACACAATCAACTCAAATTTCCAATTTAAAGGGTATCAATATAAAGCCTTAGCATTGATTGTTTCATCTTTTGAAAACGTTTTACTGATTGATGCAGATAACATTCCAGCCAGAGCTCCAGATTACTTGTTTGACTCAGAGCCATTCAAATCACATGGATTAATTACATGGCCAGATTTCTGGAGAAGAGCAACTTCTCCAGATTATTATAAAATTGCAAATATTAAAATCACCAAGGAAAGAGTAAGATTTGGTTATGATGATAGGGAAAAAAAATCTAAACCAAAGACAAACGAGATTCCCTTCCATGATTTTAAGGGAACAATTCCAGATCCAACATCAGAATCTGGTCAATTGATGATTTCTAAAAAAACTCACTCAAAGGAATTGTTCTTAGCACTATACTACAACTTGTATGGCCCTGACTTTTATTATCCATTATTTTCACAAGGATCGGATGGTGAAGGTGATAAAGAAACCTTCCTTGCTGCAACTGTTGCCTTAGGATCAAAATATTATCAGGTAAATAAGTTTTTAAACGCATTTGGTCATTTCAATATGGACCGTGAATTCATTGGATGTGGAATGGGTCAATATGATCCAGTTGAAGACTATAATAATGAACAACTGAAGAAATCCGGTGAAGCAGATTTGATTAAAAATGATCCAAAGATTTTATTTGTTCACGCCAACTTTCCAAAACTAAATCCAATTGCATTGAAGGAAGATGGTAAAATCTTTGAAAAAACAGGAGAAAGAATAAGACTTTATGGACCAGGAATGGCTAAGAGAGTTGGTTATGATTTTGAACTAACCCAATGGAAAAATATGCAATTTTTAATTTGCGATCTGAAAATTGAGTTGGATGTCTTTAAAAAATACAAACTATCGCAAATTTGTAAAGAAGTTGGTGATCATTTGAAGTTTTTAGAAGAATCTGCTCAATTCAATGAAGTGGATTGATTTTTTTTTTTTAGTTGTGGTTATTTTGTTATGAAATAGAATAAGAAAAGCATCAAATGTTTGATCAAGATATAAATATAAACTGTAAATTTAGTTGTACTGTAGAAAACCTAATTAAGATCAACTTGGTTTGCTCTCATCATTTCAAAGGTTTCAAGATTAATTTGATTTTTGCACATTATTTTGTTTGCGACATTTCAAGTTCCTTTTTCAACCTTTTTTAGTTTATCTATTTTTATCACTGTGATTAGTATACCACCACTGAACAACAACAATAACAGCATGAATTCTAAGTTCTTAAACCTGATAGTTCTCACGACGAGTTTGTTTTTTCATGTGACAAGTGCTTCAGTTTCTATGACCTGTGAGTCGATTATAGGAAGCGATTCAAATTCAGTAAATAAGGAAATGTACCAACCATCATTGACGATCCGCACGTTTGATCACAAACTCTCAGTCTTGATGTTTCATTTAACAGACATAACCAATACCAATATCAATGTATTTGATCTAGAAAGCCTGGTAGATGAAGAGAATAAAAGATCATTCATTTGCACGGAACATAGAACAACAATTGGGGATTGTTCAATTGATAAACTGGGCAAGTTTGTGTTTGAAACTGAACGTAAACTGAATGATGAGATTGTGAACCTGGAACTCAAACCAAATCAGTACTTAACCTATAACGTGACGGAAGCGGGTTCATATTGCGCAATTGTTTATTCACCTACGGATTCCAAGGATTACTCAATCACCTCAATGCAGAGCTATGGACATCTAAGGCTGGAACAACATGAAAATATGAAGTTTCTAGCAAAGTTTGTCTTGCCATTTAGCTTTGTTGTTTTGTTAGTTTCGATATTTCATTATGTTAAGAAATTCCAAGATGGAAGACAACATCAACAATTAGACTTGACTCTAATGGTGTTTGCACTGGTTGTGTTTTTGTTCAAGTTAACAGAATTCATCATGTTACATCTGATGAATCACCAAGATTATTTATCGTCTAGCGGAACTTTGAAAATAATCATTACATCAGTCTTGATTACATTAAACGCAATGTTTCTTTTACAACTACTTGTTATCTTTTATGGGTTGAGTGTTGGTTATTTTGGAATCTTAACCACTAAAAGGCTACGTAAACCTTCATTAAAGTTTAGAATTGGATCAGGGATTTATTTTTTTGTCAAAACTTATAGTGTCTTGAATGAACTTGCCGGATTACCAGAACTGAGCGGACTTTTGCAATTTGGTGGGTTTGTCTCATTGATGTTTTTACTCTATTTGATTAAAGTTCAAAGTTTCGAAACTTTGAATAAATTTGAAAATATAAGTGATAAAAGAAACTACAAAGTTACAAGAATGATAACTTTGTTATTACCAATTTTTTTGTTCATCATTAGCTTTGGCCTTACTAGTTATTTTTCATTGAAATATGCCATGTCAATTTCATCAATTGATAAATCAAACTTAAATTCAATGGTTGACCCAACAGGTGAACTTTTCCTTAAAACGTTTGAAAAGACTTCTTTAAATACCTTGATAATGCAGCCAATGTTTATTATGGACTTTGGCTACCCACTTTTGGCCTGCTGTTATTTAGTATTCTGGTGGAACTCTGCCCCAGTTTTAAATACAAATACTGCAGGACATTTTGTTGACAACGAGCCCTCAGAGGAAGCAAGATTCACAGAAGAAGCTGGAGACAGCACCCAGAGTGGAACTGATGGTACTGGCGATAAAGCTGAAGCTCAGCCTGGTACCCAAGCAGACACCCAGACTGAAAAGCAAACAGTTTGAACCATTAAGCGTGGTTTGGTTTAACTGGGAATGCTCATTAGTCGCTTAAATGAAACGAAATGAAAAGAACGAGATTGCTTAAATAACATTAAATGAAAACGCTTTCCTGATTTGTAAGATGCATGAAATTTCAGGGTGCGAACGGCTAAAAACCAGATTTCATATCAGAATGCATAATCCTGAATCGATTCCCTGGATTGACCCTGAGGATGAGCTGGATTTTTGTAATGCTGTTTGTACTGTTTGCCAATGCATCCGCCGGTTCAATTTCCATTAATTGTGAGCCAATAAAGGTTAGTAAACCAGGTTTAGAACTAGACAACGGTCAAGAAGCGTTGACATCTTTCAACGTGCGTTCAATGACATCGAACATGTCAGTTTTGATATCAAAACTGAGCGATGTAGGAGACATGGGTATTGATGTGCTTAACTTGGATGGCTTAGTTGATGGTGCAGGACCGTTTATCTGTACCAAGCAGAAGATTAGCCAGCAGGAATGTGCAAGCAAAGAGTTGGGGCTGTTTGTAAAGCTGCACCAGCACAAGTCTCACTATCAACTGGTGAATCGTGTGTTAGGGAAAAATGAGGAGTTGGTGTATCCAGTGGTTGAAGAGGGCGTGTATTGTGCTGTTGTGTATTCTGACAAATCGAGTATTACAGAGTACAGTATCACCACAAGACAGCAGCATTGTGGCCTAAGACTGGACCAGTATGTTAAGTGGACTATCCTGGGGCAGCTTGTGGTGCCGTTCTGCTTGGTTGTCTTGCTGGTTTCAACTTACCGCAGGGGCGAAAATGCAGTACTACACTACTACTGCATGGCAGTGTTTGCCAATAAGCTGAGCTCTGTTGTTCTGCTAACCTATGTCAGCAATCCTAGATTCATTGGTGGCAGTTTCTGGGTCACAATTGCTGTTCCCATTTTTGCAGCAGCCGGCTACGTGTTGTCTGAAGTGGCACTGGTTATCATACCAACACTGCTTAGTCTGGGGTACGGGTTCCGTGGCACAGGACAGTTTGGTGATTTATGTAGTGTGCCCGGTTTTGTTGTGTGTTTCCTGTGGGTGCTGTTCAAGAAGATTACTGGGGTGTCTAGCTACATGCTTGGGATACACCAGCTGAACAGCTTGCTCCAGCACGATATCACCGAGTGGGTAGCGTCCATCGGACTGTTCATCCAAATGGTGCTGCAAAGCTCCAACTGTTTGCAAACAGTTGCGGATGCGCAGCTCAAGAGAAAGTACCAGCTGGCCAGAAACGTGTCTGTGCTTGTCACTGTTGTGTTTGCTGTGGTTGGTGTCCTGGTCCAGTGTAAATTGTCGGTCAACCTGGCCATTTGGATGGCTGGAAATTCCGCGCAGCTCGCCCAGGTCCTCAGCAGCTACGAATCCACGGCGCTGGATACCAAGCTGGTGGCGCTGGCTAGCATCACAGAGCTTACACACCCACTGCTAACAGGCTTCTACATAGTTTTGTTTTTACGCTGCAACGTCTCCAGCACAAAACAGCATTTTTCATAGAAATTTACAAGCTCACCACTACCAGGCCATCACCAAACACATTGCAATCTGTATAGCAAACCAAAAACTGAAAAAAAAACGTACAATTTTTACATTATTTCATGATTTTTCTATCACGAGATGGCCTTTTTCCCACATAGTTAAAGATTTTAAAGTGAGTTAAAATGCAGAAAAGTAAAAAAGTAATTTTCTAATAGTTAATTAAAAACTCTCCCTGTTTTGAGATTAACCATTGCGCTACGATATCAATGCCTGCTGCAACGCAAACTGTGAACGGAACGAGCTTCTACGAGCTCAAAACGTCTAGCCAGAAGAAATTGAACGATGCTGTGCAGTTCTACACCAACCTGATTGGGTTTAAACAGAGGGAGAATGACATAAACAGCGACCAGGGATCCCAGACCTCGGTTTGGCTGCACTCCGGGCCGCAATTCCCTCACGGAAGTGCCTCGCTGCACTTGGTGGTGGATGCGGACTACCACGAGCCCCATTTGGACGAATTGAAGGAGGATATCTTGAAAAAGGACTGGAGATCCTTTAAATCCAACATTGTTTTCAAGACTGACGACATCCAGTCCATCTACGACAGCATCAAGAACAGCCCGGTTCAGTACCAGTTCCAGTCGTACCCAGTTCTGGGCCCAGTGGAGGTGTACGTCTTGGACCCAATGGGTTATTTGGTAGGGTTCACTAGTTTGGCGAACCCGCTAGCAACTGTTGCGCCAATTGCCAACCAGATCAAGCTAACCAGACCGGCCCTGGATCCCCTAGGCTCGGCTGCCAACACTTCCCTGCCATCCTCAGACAATCTGGCTGCCAAGGGCGCCGCAGCCTACCCAAAGAGAAATATTGGAATTATGACCAGTGGAGGCGATGCCCCAGGAATGAACGCCAATGTCCGTGCCATTGTGCGTGCCGCCATCTATCGTGGATGCAAGCCGTTTGCGATCTACGAAGGGTACGAAGGGCTGGTCAGAGGCGGTCCTAAATACATCAAAGAAATGACGTGGAACTCAGTCAGAGGCTGGCTGAGCCAAGGTGGTACCAATATCGGTACTGCCAGATGCAAAGAGTTTAGAGAGAAGAGCGGAAGACTGCAAGCGGCCAAAAACCTGATCGACAGTGGCATTGATGCCCTGATTGTGTGTGGAGGTGATGGATCATTGACTGGTGCGGATGTGTTCAGAAATGAGTGGCCAAGTCTGATCCAAGAGCTCGCAGACACTGGAAGAATCACCCAGGAGCAGCACGACAAGCATAAGCATCTGAATATCTGTGGTACTGTCGGATCAATCGATAACGACATGGCTCTAACAGACTCGACAATTGGTGCTTACTCCTCGTTGGCCAGAATTTGTCAGGCAATCGACTATATTGACGCCACCGCAAACTCGCACTCAAGAGCCTTTGTTATTGAGGTTATGGGAAGACACTGTGGCTGGCTGGCGCTAACTGCTGGTATTGCCACCAGTGCTGATTATATTTTGATACCTGAAAAGCCATCTAGTTCCAGAGAGTGGCAAGATCAGATGTGTGACATTGTGTCCAAGCACAGATCCAAGGGTAAACGTAAGACAATTGTGATTGTTGCCGAGGGAGCACAGACTGCAGATCTGGTGCCAATCACTTCAAGTGAAGTTAAAGATGTTCTTGTGGATAGATTAGGCTTAGATACCAGAGTCACCACACTGGGCCATGTTCAGAGAGGTGGTAATGCAGTGGCATACGATAGAATACTAGCCACACTACAAGGTGTGGAAGCTGTTCGTGCAGTATTGGAAAGTACACCAAGTACTCCATCGCCAATGATTGCGATTGAGGAGAACAAGATTGTTAGAAAACCACTGATTGAGGCTGTTAAATTAACGAAACAAGTTGCTCAAGCAATTGAAGCTAAAGATTTCAAAAAGGCCATTTCCTTAAGAGACAGTGAATTTATTGAACATTTGAATAATTTCATGTCGATCAATTCTGCTGACCACAACGAACCTGAATTGCCAGAGTCAAAGAGACTTAAGATTGCAATCATCAATGTTGGTGCACCAGCAGGTGGTATGAACAGTGCTACGTATGCCATGGCCACCTACTGTATGTCTAGAGGTCATAAACCATATGCTATTCATAACGGGTTCTCAGGATTGGCAAGACACGAATCTGTCAGATCATTGAACTGGTTAGATATCGAAGAGTGGATCTCCAAAGGAGGTTCTGAAATAGGTACAAACAGATCTACGCCAGAGGACACTGATATTGGTATGATTGCATACTATTTTGAGAAATACCAATTTGATGGATTGATTATTGTTGGTGGATTTGAGGGATTTGTCTCACTGCATCAACTAGAGAGGGCAAGAACAGACTACCCAGCATTTAGAATTCCAATGGTGTTGATCCCAACTACAATCAGTAACAACGTGCCAGGAACTGAGTACAGTTTAGGTGCAGATACGTGTTTGAACTCGCTAGTTGAATACTGTGACATTGTTAAACAAAGTGCTTCTTCTACAAGAGGACGTGTGTTTGTTGTTGAGGTACAGGGAGGTAACTCGGGATACATTGCTACATTTGCACAGTTGGCTTCGGGAGCGCAGATCTCGTATGTTCCTGAAGAGGGAATTCCACTAGAACAGCTGGAGCTGGATATCAATTTCTTGAAACAATCTTTTATTGGTAATGAAGGGCTATCGAGATCTGGTAAACTGATACTGAAATCTGAGAATGCGTCTAAAGTGCTAACAGGGGAGACCATTGCTAAGATCATAATGGATGAATGTCAGTCAAGATTTGATGCAAAAGTTGCAGTGCCGGGCCATGTTCAGCAGGGAGGAGTTCCATCGCCAATTGACCGTGTGAGGGCCACCAGATTTGCAGTGAAGGCTGTGCAGTTTATTGAGTCCAAGCAAGATGTGCTGAAAACGCAACAGTTTGACCAGGAGAACGAGGAGCTGAGCTCAACAGCTGCAATTTTGGGAATTGTTAGATCCCACTTGAGATTCTCGTCGATCTGTCATGTTTACGATTTCGAGACTGAGCTCTTGAAAAGAATGCCAAAGACTGTTCACTGGAATGCCATTCGTGAGACTGCGGACAACTTGGTTGGCCGCCAGAAGGTTGCTTTTTAGTTTATAGTTGAGGTGGTTCCTGGGAGTTTCTGGGGTCCCTGGGAGTTTCCCAAAACGGCAATAATATTTTTTTGACATAAAAACGTGCGTTTAGGGAAACTTTCCGGAAACGGCACTATTTACATATTTATTTTGATTCACGTAGTTTATTTGTTTATCAGACAACCCACAAGACGAACGGATGGCGAAGAACTGCGGCTCGAGGAGCAGCAGCAACGGCTATGAGGGCGGCAGGGAGCTGAGCGAGGAGCCTGAGCAGTTCATGGCGCCCGCCACGCCCATATCGAACCAATTGAACAGCTTTCAGAATGGGGTGGCGGCTAACAGTGTTTTAACGAGTGTTAGCGGGACGATTCTCTCGCGCAGGGCGTCCATGACCACGTGCTCGTCGTCGAGCTCGCTATACGAAGGGACCGTGGGTGGCGACGCGGGCGGGAACGCAACAGGAAGCGGCGGGTGCTCGTCAGAGAGCGATTCAGAAGTGGATTCAGATTTCGAGATAAGCAGGAGCCACGATGTGTCGGCTATACGGCGGTCGCAGGAGCTTTTCCGGCTGCAGGTGGACCACGGTGCGGGCTCCACTGGGGTTAAGAAGAAGAAGAGCGAGTACTTTATGTCCCCCAAGGAAAGCACGCCTATTTTCAAGCGACTTGTGAGCAAAAGCTCATTGAAGCCGCAGCTCAAGTCGTTCAAGCGCATCACGTCGGAGCTGCAGTTCGAGTCTGTGCCGCTGCACAACGAGATCAACCACGAGAAGCTGACTTTGATGAGCCTGAACAGCGATGTGATCACGGGCACCAGCAGCCTGCTGAAAGAAGGGTTTAAAGAGAGCTGCAGCGAGCTGAGCAAGTTCGACATCATCAAGAAGGCGAACGAGAGCTGGAACAAGCGGAACGTGGTGGAAAGCGGTGCCAGCACGGGTACCAGCCGGGAAAAGTCGCGAAAGAGGTCGATTGACGAGGGCAGCTCGAGCAAACTGAAGAGGCGTGCGGTATCGTCGTCGCCCATCAGCTCGCCCATCGGCTCACCGCACCTGCTCAAGCGTGAGAACACGCGGCTGATGTTCAGTGCGTCCAACGACCTGGAGAAAATGTCGTTGGACTGATTATTAATGGAATATTTCAGAAAAAAGTTTTGGTACTGTTTGAGGTTTAATAGGAGGAAATGCTGAGACAAAGAGCGTTAGCAGCGTACAAGGAGTCGTTCAAGGCGACGAGAATTGCGTTTGGCGGTGAGTTGGGGTGCCGGGCGTGTCCAGCAGGGTGTAAACGGACCGGGAGCTAACAGTTGCAGGAGACAACGAGCTGCTGGTGGCTGCGAGAAACGAGATCAAGAAGGGATTCAAGAGTGCGAGCGACAAGACCGAGCAGGAGCGGGTCGAGCACATTGAGGGGATCAACAAGTTTCTGATGCGGAATCTGGTGCAGGGCAAGAAGCAGGAGAGTGGCGAATACAGTGAGTTTATTTAGCAGTGGGACCGGTAGGCGAGGTACTAACAGGCTGCAGAGCTGAACATCCACCAGCACACGGAGCTGGGCGACAACGAGAGCATCAAGAAGGCCAAGAAGACGCTGGCTGCGATGAACGGGGGGTGCTGCGGAGGTGGTGCCGGCCTGGTGAATTGATTCCCCACCAAACAGGCTGGTAGTGGTAGTTAGAATGAAGGAGTGGCTAGGACCTTTGTAGGGTTATGTCGATGTTCAGTAGGGTAGTAGGTTTCGGTGCGTGTAGAGAGCCTGGTTAGAAGCTTGGTGTCGTAGTGGGACTTGTAGAGCCAGGTGAGTCCCGGTGTTAGAGACCCTGGTAACCTGGTAAGTCGCTAGCTGGCCCAGAGAGCAAGCCATTACATAATAACACACTCAGCGTGCTGTTGACTCCACGACTAACCGCACACCATAGACACCGCCATAGGAACAACCACCATGGAGGACAAGCGAGACGTGCAGATCTCGAAGGCACTGAGCTACCTGCTGCGGCATGGGGCCGAGAAGGAGCACCTGGCAATCGACGCGCAGGGGTACGTGCTGCTGGGGGACTTGCTGCGCAACAACAGGCTCAAGAGCCACAGGGCGACGGCTGAGGACGTGGTCCGCGTGGTGCAGAACAACAACAAGAAGAGGTTTACCCTGGTCACCAGGAACGACGGCCAGCAGTACATCTGTGCCAACCAGGGCCACTCGCTGAAAAAAGTGTCCAACGACAATCTGCAGCTGCTGGAGCAGTCCAGAGAGGCGTACCCAGCACAGCTGATCCACGGCACCACCCGCCAGAAGCTGCGGCTGATCCTTGCGAGCGGTGGCCTTAGCAGAATGGGCCGCAACCACATCCACTTCACGTCTGTCCAGGTGTCGCAGGACGATCACGTGAGCGGCCTCAGGACGTTCAGCAACGTGCTGATATTCGTAGACATCGACAAGCTGCTGCGCCAGGACTCCATCAAGTTCTACAGGAGCCTGAACGACGTGTACCTGACCGAGGGGGACGCCAGCGGCATTCTGCCTGTGGAGTTCTTCCTGAAAATCGTCGACAGGAAGACGGGCGAGCTCATTGCCTTTTAGCCTGACCCTAGACGGACTGCACTGTGGACCCGACTTTTATCAATGGACTGCCAGCTTTGAGGTTGTAGTCTGCCTGTTTGTCTTGCCTCCTCATGGTACTACACTGCACCACAGTGTACATGTGGACACACGACTCGGTGCGTTTTATAGTTGTACAACTTCTGACATTGGGAAACTGCTTTGTTCGGTATACGGTCTACAACGGTCATGCAAGGCATAGCACTGTTTGATTCATTGGTCCAGCGTAGGCTAATATTCCTCAGTACACGTCCACCGTCAAAGTGGTGCACCGCATCTTAGAACACCACCTTTTGGTTGCTGGCACTCTTGTGAGTAATTATGTCAGAACCATCCATTTGCTCAACTTTACGTTGTAACAATTGCTGAAGGATATACTTACCAGAATTCAAACAGGCCTGTATGAATCAACCAACAAACCCTGTAGTAATGCTTGGACGAAACAGAACAACCAATACACCTCAAGACCAGCTCTTTTCAATATCAGCTTCCGCACTTCTTAGGTAAGGATATGTTGGTGTGATGTTAGAGACGAATTACACTTGATATGTATATGGAGTCGACCTTACATCACATTGGATAAGGAGTACGGTTAGTAAAGACTGGTGCTACCAGTCACTGTTTTCCAACCTGTATAATGTGGAGAATAATAACGACGGTTGTGTCACCTGGCGGAGGGCTGACAGCAATGCTATGATAAGCTTACACTAAGACTAATTAAGTAGTTTGAAGTAAGTGGAAACAACAAGCAGTAACTCTTTGCTGCTGATGGACAGTAGCGTGGATTAGAGTGACAGTAGGTAATTAAACTCAAATATACAGTAACCAAACACCTTAGTTGAGTATGTACAGTAACCAAGTACCTGGTTGAGGTAACATGCAAACTGAACTGACCTCTTGTCAGTATACTGCTATTTATATTGCACTCTGCATTTCCTACGCTTACGCAACAACCACCCAGGGTGAGCATCCACACGCACTGCTTCGTGTGGTTCAGTCACATTTTCAGAAAAAATGAAAATTCAGTGCTGGCCAGTACAGCCATGAGGTCTTCCACCGAGTACACGCCGCTAGGGTACGCTAGCAACGCGCCGGGCGGTGCGCCAGGCAGTGTGCTGGGCGCCAGCGGGCAGCAGTACCAGCAGCAGCACCAGGTGTCGTCCAAGAAGCTGCTGTCGGTGTGCTTCTTCTTTGTGGTGTCGCTGGTGTCGTTTGTGTCCCAGACAGAGCTGACGTCGTACCTGTACAACGAGCTGCACTTCAACCAGCCGTACCTGCTGCTGATGATCACGCACGGGTCGTGGTGGGCGATCTGGCCCGTGCAGGTGCTGCTCATCGCCCACTACAAGTACTACAAGTACTACTCCAAGAACAAGAACTACGCGCAGAGCATCAGGTCCAGCGTGTTCAACCAGCACAGGAACATCTACACGACTGCGCAGATCATCCTGGGCTCGCCCTCGGGCAACGACCTGTTCCCCAGCTCGGCCGTGGGCTTTATCAGAAGCGCAGCGATCGTCAACATCGTGTCCAAAGTGTTTATACTGACGTGTATTCTGACAGTGGCGGGCATCACGTGGTACCTGGCGATGGGGCTGTCGCCTGCGTCGGACATCACTGCGATCTACAACTGCAGTGCGTTCAGTGCGCTGATATTTGCGATTCCACTGCTGCACGAGCAGTTCACGTACCTCAAGCTGTCGTCGGTGGCCCTGGCGATCGTCGGGGTGTTCTTCGTGGCGTACAGCGGCGAGAGCAGCAACCCGGCAGAGTCTGTGTACCCGCACAGGGTGTTTGGGGACGTGATAATCGCGTTTGGCGCGCTTTTATACGGGCTGTACGAGGTTCTGTACAAGAAGTTTGTGTGCCCGCCTTTGAACTCTGTGAGCTCGAAGCGCATGGTGGCCTTCTCCAACTTCTGCGCGAGCCTGATTGGGCTCAGCACGCTGCTGGTGGTGTGGGTCATCGTGGTGGCTGCAAACTACCTGCACATTAGCAAGTTCGAGCTCATCACCGATGGGTACACGCTGTTCATCGTGTTCATGTCGATTGTGTCCAACCTGGTGTTCTCGCTGTCGTTTCTGGCGCTGATGACGCTCACCTCCCCGGTGCTGTCGTCGGTCAGCTCCCTCATCACCATTTTGTTCGTGGGGCTGTTCGAGTGGGTGCTGTTCGGCGTGCGCATCACCGCGCAGCAGCTGCTGGGCGACCTGTTTGTCGTCGTGGGGTTCGTCGTGCTCAGCTACGCCTACTGGAACGAGATCACCGAGGACGACCCCGACGACGACGAGACCGAGGACGACATCTGACCCGAGGCCTGCCGGCGAGGCCCGCTTATTACCTGTTTAGGAAGTCTACAGAACCCTACCAGACCGCGCCCGCTTATTACCTGTTTAGGAAGTCTACAGAACCCTACGAGACCGCGCCCGCTTATTACCTGTTTAGGAAGTCTACAAACCCTACGAGACCGTGCCCGCTTATTACCTGTTTAGGAAGTCTAGTCCAGGGCCAGCTGAGGAGCCCCCAGAAGCCCGTGTGGCGAGCTGCACATTGGGTGCAGTGCACGCCCCAGCACGGCCCTGGGCAGCCTGCGCACGCTGCGCACGCGTAGCACGTCAAGGCAAATATACAAAGTTGAGTTCTGAAAGGAGTAAAATACGCGTTGTGCCTGGACAATTGCTAGCGTTTCGCGGCAAAACTACGCCAGCAGACCCGCTGTAGAGCCTCCAGACCCGCCTGGAGACCCGCCGTGGCCCGCAAATTTACTATCGTTTTCTCGCCAATTTGGCTGTGTTTTGATTTGTTGGCCTTTCTAAAATTAATTCAATATTCAAATTTAATAAAACCAACACAAAGCAACACCAAACAGCCCCCAAAACAGCGTGAAATGTCCTTGTCAGCCACGATGTTCAACGAGGACGACTTCTCGAACCTTGGGCCTGCGCCTAAACCGCCTCCTGGGCAGAGCTACGGGCAGGGGCAAGCGCTCCAGCAGCAGAGAGTGATATCCAACCCAACGTCGCTGTCGCTCACCACGTCCTCCCCATCGCCGTCCAAGCTGGTCATCCGACGCCAGGGCTGGGTCCAGGTTAAGGACGACGGCATCATGTCCTTCAGGTGGCCCAAGCGGTACCTGGTGCTCAATGACTCCAATCTAATATTCTACAAAACAGACTCCAAGGACCAGGAATGGCTCAAGATATCACTCAACTCCATTGTGAACCTGTCGCGTGTCCAGCTGAGACCGTTCTGCCTTGAGCTGATCCGCAACAGCGGCGTCAAGAAGTCGCTTTTCATCTCCTTAAAGTCCGTCAACGATTTATTTGGCTGGTTGGATGCCATCTTTGCCAAATGCCCGCTTACTGGCACCGTCTCGTCGCCCACAAACTTCACCCACAAGGTGCATGTTGGGTTTGACCCGACCAGCGGCAGTTTCACGGGGCTCCCAGAGAACTGGAAGCGCCTGCTGGAGCATTCACAAATCACCAACGAGGACTGGACAAACAACCCTGTGGCGGTCATCGAGGTGCTCGAGTTCTACCAGGACCAGCAGCTCAACCAGCAGGAGCAGCAAATCACCCACAAGTCCAACTACTCGAACGACTCGTCCAACAATTCCACAATCGACTCGTCCACAGAATCGTCCACTGGGGGCAAGCTGCTCAACGACCTTTCCAAGCCGTACTCCCCACTCAAGAGCTCTCCGCCTAAGGTTGTGCCCTACTACCAGCAGCAGCAGCAACAACAACAGCAGCAGAAAGAGGAATTGGTTCCGCTAAGAAGAGCTCCACCGCCGCCGAAACCACCACAGCAACCTGCGCAGCACCCGCTTTACGACACCAGCACCCCAAGCAAGCAGCCCGCAGCGCACCACAAGCCCGCCGTGGCCAAGCTCGACACCAACATCCAGCTGCAGCACGACGAAAAATACGACTCGCCTAGTGCCATTCCAAACCCGTACCTGGAGTACCCTACGAGCTCCAGCAGCTCGATGGCCACGCCCGTGTTCCAGAAGCAGGACCTGACGCCTTCCAGACAGGCCCCAAGACCTCCAGGGCGGGCGCCTCCGCAGTTCCAGCAGCAGCAGAAGCCAGGCCAGCCGCTGCAGCCTCAGTACAACCAGAACAGGCCTGTGCTGAAGCAGCAGTACTCGTCTCCGCAGCACCAGCAGGTGTACAACCAGCAGAAGCAGCAGCAGATGCACCAGCAGCAACTGCACAAGCAGCAGCAGCAGAGAAACTCGCCAGCTACGGCACATCCAGCGACTGCAGCAGCTGCTGCGGCCATTGCGGCGTCCAACTTCTCCACGCCAACCAAGTCACAGCAGCTCCTGCAGCAGCAGCAAAGGCAGGAGCAGCAGCTGTACCACCAGAAGACGCAGCAGCAGCTAACCCAGCAAACACCAATCAAACCACCGCCATCAGTCAAGCAGCGCAATGAGGAAAAGAGAATAAGCTCGATGAGTGAGAAACAGGTGATGGAGAACCTCAAGAGAGTTGCCAAAACCATTGACCCAACCCCGTACTTCCAGATGATCGAGAAGGCCGGGCAGGGGGCCTCGGGAACCGTTTATCTGGCCAAGTCGCTGGAGAAAAACGGCATCAAAGTGGCCATCAAGCAAATGGACCTGAACGTGCAGCCTAAGAAGGAGCTGATTGTCAACGAGATCTTGGTGATGAAGGACTCGCAGCATCCGAATATCGTCAACTTTTTGGAAGCGTACCTGAAGGGGTCCTCGGAACTGTGGGTGGTTATGGAGTACATGGAGGGAGGCTCCCTGACGGATGTGATTGAGAACAACGACAATAAACTGCAGGAGGACCAAATCGCAGCCATCTGCTACGAAACAACAAAGGGACTAAAGTTCCTGCACGACAAAAAGATCATTCACAGAGATATCAAGTCGGACAACGTGCTGCTTGACCTGAGAGGCAATGTCAAGATAACAGACTTTGGGTTCTGTGCCAAACTGACTGCGCAGAAGAACAAGAGGGCCACCATGGTTGGCACGCCCTACTGGATGGCCCCAGAGGTTGTCAAGACCAAAGACTACGACGAGAAAGTGGACGTGTGGTCGCTGGGTATCATGACGATCGAGATGATAGAAGGCGAGCCTCCTTACTTGAATGAAGAGCCTCTCAAGGCCTTGTTCCTGATTGCCACAAATGGTACCCCAAAGCTCAAGAAACCGGAACTGCTCTCCATCAAAATCAAAAAGTTCCTCAGTATTTGTCTATGTGTTGATGTCAAGTACAGAGCAACTGCCGATGAGCTGCTCAAGCACGAGTTTTTACAGACGGGTTGCAAGCCGGAGAAGCTCGCCTCTTTACTGGACTGGAAAACCAGGCCCAAAATAACATCCCACTAAATACAGTAATAAAATGCAACATTTTCCATACAAATTGCCATTTCACTGCCAAACCATTGCTAACATTTCATTGCTATTCACTGCTAAACATTTCACTGCTGACCCTTTCATTGCTATTCACTGCTATTCACTGCTATTCACTGCTATTCACTGCTATTCACTGCTATTCACTGCTATTCACTGCTATTCACTGCTGACCCTTTCCTTGCATAAGGACTATACACTGTGTTGGTGCCTTGTTGTCGAGTTGTAATAAACATCAGTTCCACGCCTCCTCAGTTACAACATCTCTCATCAGTGCCAATTCACCAATAGCTGTAACAGAAATGTGTTCGCTATAGTATTATATCACTGTTTCTCCACAGCAGCACACATTGTTCGTTTCATGCGGTACTGCACTAAAACCTACTGTTCCTTGGTGCCCCATTACCAATTAGTGCAATGAGCTACGATGTAAGCATGGATGTTGTTTTAATCACATCTTGACAATTCAGCTCGTCTCCCCTTCAGCTCGTCTCGTTCTTAAAGTTTTTCTCCATAAACACTTTCCAGAAATCAATGAACGACGAGGTGTCGTCCTTGCGGAAAAAGGACTCGTCTCCGTACCTGAGCGGGTCATTAGTAAAGTACTGCCTGTAGTTCTCCTCGTTCTGTGCGATTTCCGGGTAGTTCCCCATGATTCTGTCCATGTTGAAGTTGAAGTCGGAGTAGTCGTGGAACAGGATATCAAAGTTCTCAGCCTGCTGGGGCTGGGGCTGCCGCTGGGGCTGCCGCTCGCAGGGGGTCTGTGGTGGGGCTTCTGGGGCTGCTGGGGCCGCTGGGGCCGCTGCAGGCGGCGGGTGGTTGTTCAGCAGAGAGTGCACAGACGTCATGGGGTGCTGCTGCTGTTGCTCGTAGATGTTGCTCTGTATTATAGGGCCCTGTGGGTGTGGGCTGTGGTGCTGGGTGTGTGGTGGTGCTGCGGCGGGCTCCGGGTTGTCGTCCGACAGGCACAGCTCCATCAGGAAGGACAGAATAACCACCGTTTGGTAGAACACATGGTTGTTCTTGAAGAAGCTGAGGTCCATGACGTCGTTCTCCAGGCTCGCCGTGAAGTCGCGGACCATCTTGAACGTCTCCAGGCAGATGATCTTGGGGTTGGCAAAGGTTTTCTCAAATTTGAGAATCAGCTCAGCAGGGTTTCTGTCGATTCGACTGTCGCTGAGCTCCTTGATGCTGAAGAACTCTGTGTCGCCAACGTCGGCAGTGCTGGCCAGCTTCACGTTAAAGTCGTTGAACGGCTTGATGAACTTGTCCACGGTGATAAACGTCTTGAACGTTTCAATGTCCATGTTGATCTTCTCAGCAACGTTTCTGCCCAGCACGAGACCCCCTCTGCGCAGACCGGCAATCACCCCCAGGTACAAAGTGAACACGGCAAAGCCCGGGTACAGCGTGAAGATGTCGGGTCTCGTGAGCAGCTGCTGGAAGCCCTTGAGGACCTTGGTGACAAACTTCCACAGCAGAAACGCGTACTTGCACGTGAGCAGGTCGAGCCTGCGCTCCATGAGCCCCACCACGGCCGGGTTGAAGTGCGTTCTGAAGGTGCGCAGCTTGAGCAGCACCAGCTCGTACAGCGTCACCACCAGGCCCACGAAGAAAATAGTGAGGGCCACTTTGAGCGAGGTGAGCTGGAACAGCATGATGCTGTGGGAGTCCTGGCCCACTTCAAAGTCGACCCACGAGTCCAGCACGGCCTCCACGCTGTCGAACTCGAGCTGAAAGTTGGCCTGCAGCTCGTAGATGAGGTCGTCCTCCACAAAGCTGATAAACTCCTGTGGCGAAAGGCTCGGGCTGAGCTCAAAGTACTTGGTGAGCACGCGGTTGTACGTGACCGTCATGTTGAACGCCTCGGGCGTGGGCAGGTTGTAGTGCCTGATGTCGTGGAACTTGATGAGCGGGGGCAGGCCCACCTCGAAGCTCTCGACCGCATCGCTGATAATCATGAAGAAGTACAGCAGCTTGAACGAGGTGCGCAGGGCGTCCGGTTGCGAGCTGAACTCGGCGTCAATGTCCCTGTCGAGCCCAAAGTACCGCCCCATCTGGATCCCGTAGCTCAGCCAGTGGCGCATGATCATCCCATCGGTGCCGTCGCGCTCGCCGTACGGCAGGTGGATGTGGTAGTTCTTGATGAGGTTGTGGCTCAGCAAGAACTCGACGGGGATCGTGTCGTGGAACCGGCTCACCAGCGAGAACGCAATGCCGTTGATCATGTCGGCGTTGTGGAACAGCACCACAAAGCTGAACTCGTTCAGCTCCGTCGGCTTGTCCGACTTGGCCAGGTACTGGTACATCACCGGGTACGCCAGGCACGCCAGCACCAGGCTGGTGATGCTCAGCGCCCTCATGATCTCGTGGAGCGAGTCCTTGGGGAAGTTGGGCCGCAGCTGCGTCGTGCCGTCTGCCGGGTTCTTCATCAGCAGCTGCGTCACCTGGTCCATGAACGTCTCCTTGTCCAGCCGCACCAGCCGCGCGTCGTTCAGGTGCAGGAACTTGGCCAGCAGCAGCTTCACCACGCTGCAGCTGGGCAGCGACTTGATGGCTTCCAGCAGCAAGTTGTACAGAACGGCGCAGCTGAGGGGCTCCACGCCGTACGCGATTAGCCGCGCCCTGCTGGCAGCCTCGTTGAAAGCCGTGCGCTCCTGAAGTTGCTCGAACAGCCTGTGCTGCTTGCTAGAGCCCTGCTTTTTGATGGCTCCCACCGACGTTCGGAACTTCACCACCGCAGCCCATATTTTCTCGTTCGACTGCGCCATTGCCAGCCAGCTGATCTTGTCCAGGTACCCGGAGCTGCCCTCCGACTCGTAGTGCTCTCTGCGCAGGTAGTCCAGCGGGTCGTATGGCGACAGCGGGGGCGGTAGATTTTCGCAATTTTCGCAATTCTTACGCAGCCTTATCCCGTACAGCTTTTCCTCGTAGTTGTGCTTCGCAATCAGCTGCTCTCGCAGCAGCTCCTTTTTCAGTTTCGCAGCCTCATTGAACGCAAACCGTGCGCTCTTGCCCTTCATGCCAATCTTCTCGTAGTACACACACATGTCCTGCGGGATGTTCAGTCTCTGGCACCCGGAGCACGCTGGCTTCTTCCTGTCGCACCCACGCCTTCTCAGCCGGCACCCCGTGCACGAAGTGTGCGCCAAAGAAGGTTTGCTCATCGCCCTGCTGGAATTTAAGGTGGAATTTTCGCAAAAAGATAGTGTTTTTTGTCTCGCTTTTTTTTTCTTTTCTTTTTTTCCATCTACCGCTGCTGAAGTTAATTTCAGGCCAGATCTGATTTAAGGTTTCACACACTGTGTGTTGCAAGTGTTGGGGTTTCTCTTGATTGGTTGGCTGGCGTTCCATTTTGCGTTTTTGTTGTAAATCTCAAAATTGCCCCGGTAATTTTATTCAATGTTTTATGCGAGGCGCCTCGAACAAAATGCCTTGCAGGGTCTGTGTTGGTCAGCGCAGCACCATTTGGCACAAGTGTGGAATCTGCTTGACAAGGTTCATGCTAATCACAAAGCGCCGTTGTGCAACAAATGAGTAAAAAGAAGAAAAAAATTTGTGTTTTTTTCCCACACTTTTATCGACTAATTTGCCAATTAGAGAAACTCCACATAGCGAAAAGCTGTTAAAAGTGAAATTGAAATTTGCGAATTTATAGCATAAAAATTGCGAATTTCCGACTATAATTCTCTTAACAGTAAAAATCCGCAATTTGGCACATTTTTCATTACCCAAAAATTGTGGTTTTTGATGCATTTCGCTTTTTCTTACACACTTTTCCATACATAGTGACACATTTTGGTAGTGGTAGAAATATTGTGGATACTTGTAGCTGTGTGCTTTGGAAATGGTATAAAACAGGTGGCAGCACCCGCTGCAATCTTGGCTCTAACCCCCAAAAAACAACAATGAGCTTGCTGAACAAGTCCGCTAAGGAACTGGAAACTGTTGAAGTTAGCTCAGGCTCTTCGTCTGTGGCTTCTTCTGATATCAAAACCATTAATGGAATCGAGTACAGGGAAGGTGAGCCGTACATTGACTTGACAGTGGTGCTGGACGACGCAGAGATTGCTAGAAGAAAGACGTGGTGGTTCAAGACGGGACTATTCTTTTGCGACCACCTGGATAAGCATCCTTTGGAGAGAAAGTTTCTGCTTAAGCTGGACTTCTTTCTCATGTCGTCTGCCATGCTGGGCTACTTTGTCAAGTACATCAATCAGTCCAACGTCAACACGGCCTATGTGAACGGTATGAAGGAACACTACCAAATGAACGGAAACCAGTTCACCTATTTGGGCACCATGTTCACTGTTGGTTACATCCTGGGACAAATCCCATCCAACCTGGTTCTGCACAGAATATCCGCACGTTACTACCTAGCTGGTCTGGAGTTTATCTGGAGTATTTTGACGGTCCTGCTTATCACTCCAAAGACAATAAAAGGCTTATACGGCCTGAGATTTATTACTGGGTTACTGGAAAGTGGCTACTTCCCCGGTCTGGAATATCTCATTGGCTCGTGGTATAGCAGAAAAGAGCTTAGCAAAAGATCCACACTGTTTGCCTGCGCAGGAAGTGCAGCTTCGCTAATCTCACCATTAATCCAGCAGAGAATCTTGAAATCCAGCTGGGCTCACCACAGACTGGAACCTTTCCAATGGATGTTTGTGATCGACTTTTGTATCTCGTTTCCGGTTGCATTCTACACTCTGTTCTCAGACCCAAACACACCTTCAACCACCACTTCGTGGTATTTCAACGAAACTGATAAAAAAGTGGCTTTGGAAAGAAGAAGAAGAATTGGCGCTCAACTAAACACAAGAGAACCATACACCTGGTCCAAAATCAAAACATTCTTTAACACATGGCACATCTTTGTGTTCCCAGTGTTGTTCTTGGCTTTCAATAACGCTTATCAACCAATCAATTCTCAAGCCATCCAGTTGTGGATTAAAAACGACTTGAAACTGAGTTCCTTTTATTATAACACCTACCCAACTGGTATCACTGGTGGTGGAATTGGGTACGCAATCATAGTGGCTTATGTCAACGACTTTTTTAAGGGAAGATTGACTTATCCATTGATTTTGTTCATGTTTGTTTCAGTGACATTTTCAATGGCTGTTTTGTCTGTTTGGAACATTCCAAATGGTCTACATTGGTTTTCATACTTTTTACATGGAATTGTGCTTGCTTCAGGACAGCCACTGATATTTTCATGGCTGAACAGATTGCTTGCTAGCGACGATATGAAAAGAAATTTTTTAGTGGTTTGTACAAACACTTTAGCCTATGTCACTGGCGCTTGGGTGCCTATCTTGACTTTTGACCAAGTGGACCAGCCAAGATTCTTTATTGGGTTTACCTATACTGCTTGTTTGGGGGCTTTGGGAATTGTCATGGCTACCATAGCACTTTATTTCAGTCTTAGAGATGAGAAACGTGATAAGATCTTTATAGGTGCTGACCTGGTTGATGAAAAAACTATCAATGACCAGTCTGAAGATTCTATTTCTACATAGTTATGTACGCTTGGTTTGTATTTGATGTAGAGTTAGTACTTTTTATTTGTTTTAATAAGAATGTTTTTATCACATAATTTTATTCTCTGTACTTTACAACTATAAACTTGCATCAATAATTGAGACACTTTTGTTCTCTTCATAGACAATTTCCTCACTTGAAGAGAGGCCAATCTCATCAATATTATACCACTTGCATTGAGGACTTCCATATATTTTTTATCAGTCTTTGGAGACTCCCAATATAGCGGCCTCTCTCAAAAGAGTAATATTAACTGTTGATAAAATCTAAAAACCACAGTTAACAAGATTATGATAATCAATCATGATGAACTATTGATAGATAACAGAGATTGACACTAGTAAAATTCTTTTGCTAATGTCAGATGAAGTAGCAGGTTCCGAGAGCATTAAAGTAGAACAACCAATATCAAATATGAGGAAGAGAATATAGTGGATTGAGTTTCAAAAAGGTACACACCTTGCAGTCATTAATCCCATTGGAACTGACAATGTGGAAGCAATATCCAAATGCGACTATATTTCACCTAATTGTCCATTTATGTTAACTAGTTGAGAATTCCCAAATAAATGGAATGATCGGTATGTAATCAGAACATAAATATATCTAAGACGGTTTTCAGGATTCTGTAATCTTTATGACAAAAGCGCACCAATTAAAATCTTCCTATTGTCCAGACTGCTGCCATTGATTTGTACTAGCAAAGTAGTCCATGTATACCTTAAGAAAGTAAAGTTAATTTAACAATTATACCAAATACGAACTATCAGTCAGTTCGAAGTCTAAATAACCAATTAACAAGTAGCTGAATAAAGCTTTAAGCTTAGAAGCGGAAATATACGAGATGAAATAGTTAAAAGAACAAAAAGGGTCGGAGTAAATGATACTATTAGTCCCGCAGTACTATCTGCCAATAAGTTTGCAGCAGTATTAGAAGTTATAGAATTGGCTCTCCGATACTCTATTATCTTGTAGCAATTCTCCTTTCTCCAGTCCACTTTTGAACACCATGTCAAAGAGCGTTGAGTTTGATCTGCCACTAATTGACAACCATCAAATGATAAGCATCCACATCAAGATATAAGGCATCAAATTTTAGTCGATGCAGGTTCATGCAAACAGTCTCAAAAAGGGAAAAATAACAGGTTTTTTTTGAGATTATACAGCGAATCTGGTAATCAAGAGACCTAAAGTATATGGTGGAAAAGATGGATAAGCGGCTTTTCTACTTTACTGAACTGGAGAGTGGTTGAATCATTTTTTTTTCCTGAGCATGAACAACTGAAATTTGTCGTGCTATGATGACCGGCTCAAGAATGTCATGAATTTATTGTTTTTCGGTCATTTGTCCATGAAGTTTAACTCACCGCATTCAGGCTATATAAAAATTTCCTAAACCTTCACATGTTCAAACTCTAATCGAAGAGGATGCAGATTCTTTAGAGTAGGACCAAGAAATCTGCCACACTCAAACCTATCAAGTTGAGACATATGAGCATGCAGACAAAGGTAGTACAAGATATTTAAAACAAAACTAATAATTTAATTGAACTATACTGAAATCCTAACTTTTCTCTGTAGATTCATTTGCACTTATGTTCTGAATGATCCCATCAATCTTGTCGTTGTCCCCACTTGCACTGAGAACTTCCATGTACTCTTCGTCAGTCAAGTTGGAAACCGGTCCAATATAGCGGCCTCTCTTGAAAGTGTAATAAAATATTACAGCCAAAATCCAAATACCACAGTTAATAACCACGGAGTAGTTCATTGTATTTTTCTTGATTCCATGCTGCGTCTCAGGGAACATTGCTAATATAATGATAAACGCTTGAAACAAGACTGAGGTGATATTGATAATTAATGACGGGATCTTACCTGTGTAAAATGGACCTGGTTTGAATAGTTCACGTCCAGAGGTGATTCTTAGTAGTTGAGGTGTGGCCCATGAGAAGTAGTTTCCAACAACAGCAATGGAGAATAAAGCATTGGAAGCTTCACTTCCAATCAAACATAACAATCCTAGTAGTAGTGAAATGAAAGCGGAAAAGAACACTGCTCTGAGAGGAACTGAGAGCTTTTTGTTAACAACTTTGATAATTCCAGAAAATGGTAGACCGTTGTCTCTTGCAAAAGCCCAAACTTGTCTGGAGATAGCAGTCAAAACGGAGGCACCCATTAAAAACTGACAAATAGCAATCAATGACATGAATGCAACTGCCCATCTTTTACCCAAGGAGTCATAGACAATTTGTGCAAATGGTTGACCAGAAGCAGTGTCCAGCACGGAGGAGATGTCCTTGGACATACAAGCAGCCAAGACAACCATAATACACCACCCAAGAACCCAGCAAACAGTGATTGATCCCAAGATACCAATTGGAACAGCTTTTGATGGATTTTCCGCTTCTTCAGACATATGGACACATGAATCAAATGCACCAATAGTCCAAACCGCTGGCATGAGACCAAATTGCATAAATGTCCAACCTGAGGTCCAGTCTGTTGATTTGGTAAAGTTACCAAAGATGTAGGCACCGTCATTGAAACTTGCATTATCAGAAGTACCAATTGGTACAGCAATAAAGAACAATACAATTATACCACAGTTAGCTAGAATTGAGATGGTTTGTAATCTTGACACAGCTGAAGATGCAATACAGGTGACTGCAACTTCCAATAAGATACATCCTGCAAAGACACCATAAGTTATACCATTGGTAATATCAAATCCACCATCAGTACCGATATATGCCGCAGCCAATATTTCTAAAGCTAACCCATAAGTAATAGAACAGACACCTCCGGCTAAAGCCATAGAGTTGGAAACACCAACAATAAAAGACATGAAAACTTTCCAGTTTGGTGGTGCATAGTAATAGGTCCAATAGTATAATCCACCAGAGGTTGGAATTGCTGAAGCTAATTCAGACATTGCAGTGCCAATCAATAGAATAAAACCACCAGCAATGAACCAACCCCACACAATAGTAACTGCTCCACCAGTTAATCCACCACCAACAGTGGATGCAATTGAGGGCAACAAACCCATGATCGAAAACGCAATACCAAACACTTGGATTGTTGAGAATGTACGCTTTAACTCTTGTTTATAACCAATCTCAGCCAATAATTCTTCAGCATTGTGTGCAGTCTTAGCATCGATATAAGGGACAGTTCCAGCATGTCTGTCAGTCGTAACTGATCTAATAGATGTTATATTATTCACAGGCTCTGACATACTCAATAATTGCTTTACTTAGGAAATTACGAGTTTTAGAACGTGGTTATTGACTGATATTTATAATTGGATTGTTTGACTATCAAGTATTATCTGATCAAAAGATTCACTGATAAAGTCCCTTGACTAATCAATACATTGTTCTGATTATCTCTTAATTTTTCGATACCCGAAAGATTTATATCACAGTATATTGTTCCATAGGAAACTCAGTACAGCGTATTCTTCTGAAAAGGTTTTATCTGTCAAAATGATGGCATCATTTCCGATCAGCAATTGTTACAGCTCTCCACGAATTGCAGCTAATCGCTTGACTTACCTAACTTTGGCACTACAGTCTTAGCAACTGATAACGCGATTTATAAGAAATTACTAAAAAACTGTCCGGATGTTTGCAATTTGATAGGTCAAAAGTACACTAAGCACATCCAGTTCCCTTTCATAATTCACCTATTCCAGCTATTTTTAACGGCTTTTTTTCATATCAGTTTTTTTTTATCAATTGAATGATTCGCCAGATTGCCAAATTGAGAATTGCGCGCGGCAGTCAGTGGGATTTCTTTTTTTTCAGGAAAAAGGATTCACAGCGGACTACAACGGTTTTAATAGCACACTAATAAAGCAAAAATGCGTTTGAAATAACAATAAACAACTAACCATACCATAATTCGTCTCTTTGACTGTTTTGTTTCTCTGATATAAGTATTCAAAATCAGTTTGAATCAACCACTTGATCGATTTTATCACTGTGACTCAGAACATCGATGTATTCTTCATCTGTCAAGTTGGAAATTGGTCCAACATAACGGCCCTTTTTATATACATAGTAGTAGACGGTTGCCAAAATCCAAATACCACAGTTGATGACCACCGCGTAGTTCATGGTAGTTTTGGTAACATTGTGTCTTGATTCTGGGAACATGGCAAGAATCATGATAAAATATTGGTAGAGTACGGAAACTGAGTTGATAATCAGTGAAGGAAGCTTACCTGTGTAGAATGGACCTGGTTTGAATAAGTCGCGACCTGAGGTAATTCTCAGCAATTGTGGTGTGGACCATGACATGTAGTTTCCGATAACTGTGATGGAGAATAATGCATTTGCAGCTTCACTTCCAATCAAACATAGCAGTCCTAGTAATAGTGAAATGAAGGCTGAAAAGAACACTGCTCTGAGAGGAACTGAGAGCTTTTTGTTAACAACTTTAACATAACCAGAGAATGGTAGACCGTTGTCTCTTGCAAAAGCCCAAACTTGTCTGGAGATAGCAGTCAAAACGGAGGCACCCATTAAAAACTGACAAACAGCAATCAATGACATGAATGCAACTGCCCATCTTTTACCCAAGGAGTCATAGACAATTTGTGCAAATGGTTGACCAGAAGCAGTGTCCAGCACTGAGGAGATGTCCTTGGATATACAAGCGGATAAAACAATCATGATGCACCAGCCAACCACCCAGCACGTAGCGATTGATCCCAAGATACCAACTGGAACGGCTCTGGATGGGTTCTTTGCTTCTTCAGACATATGGACACATGAATCAAATGCACCAATAGTCCACACCGCTGGCATAAGACCAAATTGCATAAATGTCCAGCCTGAGTTCCAGTCAGTCATATTTTGGAACTTGCCAAAGATGTAAGCTGCGTCATTAAAACTTGCATTTTTGGCAGTACCAACCGGTAGAGCAATAAAGAAGATGACGATAATTGAACAATTTGCAATGATTGAAGTTGTTTGTAATTTTGAAACAGCAGAGGATGCAAAGCAAGTAACAGCACATTCCAAAAGAACACATCCAGCAAAGACACCATAAGTGATTCCATTAGTAATATCGAAACCACCGTCAGTACCAATATAAGCAGCTGCCAGGATCTCTTCAGCTAAACCATAAGTAATAGAGCAAACACCACCAGCTAAAGCCATAGAATTTGTGACACCAATGAAAAATGATAAAAACACTTTCCAGCTTGGTGGAGCATAGTAGTAGGTCCAGTAATATAATCCACCAGAGGTTGGAATGGCCGAAGACAGTTCGGACATTGAGATTCCCACTAGTAAAATGAAGCCACCAGCAATGAACCAACCCCAAACCAGTGAGACTGGACCACCATTCAGACCACCTGCCATAGTCGAAGCAATAGAAGGAAGCAGCCCCATAATCGAGAAGGCAATACCAAAAACCTGTATTGTCGAAAAGTTTCTCTTTAGTTCTTGTTTATAACCAATCTCAGCTAGCAATTCCTCTGCGTTATGTGCATTTTTTGCATCAATGAATGGAACAATTCCAGCATGTTTGTCAGAAGTCACTGATCTGACTGAAGTTAAATTTTGTAAATCTGGTTTATCCATGCTGAGATCTGGTTTCTCCATATTAAAATCTGGTTTCTCCATCCTGATTGTATACTATTCAAGTGTAACCCACCAGTAATGCCAGTGCAACTAACAGGAAACATAAATTATTTATATTATGTGACAAGTTAGGTGCCATTGCTGGAAAATTGATTTGATTGGCTGGCGGGTTTCTACAAACGGCTGGCGGGAATTTGGGCGTGATAATGTACACAAAAAGTGGAGCAGCTGATAAGATGATCAAAGTGGTGTTTCAAGGAAATTGTTGGGGTCTTTTTGGTGGTTTTTATGAAGTCTTTTGTGCCTCAGTAGCTTATTCAACCATGTCAATGACCGTTTAAAATAAGAGAGATGTCAACAAAAAAAGACGGTGTTCACGCAAGATTAGGCAGTCCATGCATAGCGACACAGCCATCTGCATCTAGCAGCATGAAAATACAAATTCGGGGGAAAAAGAAGGGAACAGGCAAAAGTCCGTGGGAGCCACAGGGTATTGCATCATTAAGCGCTGAAACACATTGGACAACACATTGACATCCCACGCCATCATACAGAAATGTACAGATAGCGGCGGCCCATCACACCGAAGTACATCCAACTCCTTATCATCCAATCAAAACAGAGTATCCTGTTGACCAAAGTTGATTAAGCAGTAAAAGTAATTAATCATGAATGAAAACAAGTTTTGAATCACCAATTGAAACAAATTAAGGGCTCCTTACGAGAATAAGCTGAGCAACACTGCGGTTTTGGCACCATTGGGAAATTACAAGTCATTGAGTTTTGCGATATTGATAATCAACAAACTGGATTTCAATCAAATTATAAGTTATAAATTACCAATTTGAGTATTGACGGAAACAATAAGCTTTAAACGCTTTGAAAGGAGTTGAAAAAGATGACGAACCTGAATGATTCGTCGGCCGAAGCATTATACAAAATGTATTCCAAGGCCAAGGCATCTCTGCCGTACAAAGAGAGGATGCAGAACCTGACGTGGCGAATGATTAACATGAAACTCATTAAAAGTCAGTTGGAACGGGAAATGAAGCAGAGGGAGTTGGATGAGAAGTTGTACCAGCAGCAACAACAGCATTTTCAGGAGTTTCAGCATCAACCGCAATCGTCCCATAACCAGTTCCAAGATGAGGAGATGTTCAACTCTGAATTTCTCGACTTGAACTTCAACCAAACCCTACTGAGCTCGCAGTTCCCCAACAAAAACCAGATAGATCCAACTTCTGATGACTTTGATTATGTTGCACATATAAAGAAGATTGGGAACGACGAGTTTCACTCCAAAAATATAAACATACCGCATTCCCAGCAGCCACAACAATCAATATATCTACATAACAATCATTTGAGCGAGGCTAATTCGTATATGGATCCATTAGAGATCTCCTCGTCCTATGAAACTCCATCAAACTTCAACACAAACTCATTCCCAGATACAAACTTTTTCCAATCAGTCTACAGCAATAACAACAACAACAACAACAACAACAATAACATGATCAATAATGGTAACAATTTGCATAGCAACCCAAGTATCATGAACAGCAATAACAACAATCTGATTAGTGAGTCACCATCATCAACCATTTCCCAGACTCCAACCACGGTTGATGGATCATTTTTTGATAGTTATTTCACCAAAAATGAAAGTTTTGCCAGTAAATTGAGGAAAATACCTTCAACTTCAACCATCTCCATGAGAAATAGCATAATTGATGACGAGGAGTTTTTGCCATCAACAATTTCCTTACAAAGTTCGCAATTTGTTAGCTCGCCCACAAATACAACATCAGCGCCTGCACCTGCACCAGCACCAGCATCTGCACCTACAAGTGTTCCATCAGTTGCAACTCAGAAGAGAAAACCTTCAGTGTCAAAGTCCAAGAAAAAACAAGAACCTCCAACCAACTCCAACACTCGCTGCACTAACTGCAATACACAGACCACTCCGCTATGGCGTCGTAATCCCGAGGGACAGCCGCTGTGTAATGCGTGTGGGCTATTTCTGAAACTACATGGCGTGGTTAGACCATTATCACTGAAAACCGATGTCATAAAGAAGAGACAGAGAAATGCAGTTAAGCCATCACAAAGCATTCCAAAACGGAAATCTAAGAAGAAAGAGTTTGATGACGGTGGTTATAATTTCGAGGATGGGAAAAAGTTTACAATTGGTGAAGAAGTTGAAGATATCAAGATTGATTTTAATAGTAATGATAATAGTAATGGTAGTAATAATCTTGGGGGAGAAGGTGATGGCGAAGCTGGAGGTCATAATGGGAATGGCAATAATAATTGGGAATGGTTAACAATGACATTATAAATTTTCATTCATTGTAATATTATTGGATTCCGTAGCTTCTGTAGTATCTGTTGTTGCGGTGGTTGCAGTAGTGGGTTCTTGTTGATCATTGTGAATTTCTTCGATAGCTATAATTTCTTCTGCTTGGAGGTGGTTTAGTTCCTCGTCTGCTGCCTCTTTGTGAAATTCTTCTTGCTGTTGTGATTCACCCTCTTCTGAACTTTTCTTCAGTTGCTTCTCTGCAAGTTTCTTTTCTTTCTTTTGCGACTCTCTTCGAGCTTTCACTTCTCGCTGTTCCTGAACAGATCGTTTCAAAACAGTAACCGAGATTTTCTTACCGCAAACTTCACACATACAAACCCGCTTTTCAAAGTTATTAGGGTCGATGTTAACTTTATCTTTCAATATGTCAGAGTTTGTGAATGAGTCGACTTTACCAAATCGGTTCGTAGTCAAGTTGAAGACATCATAACCACCAAAATTAAACTTGTTGAGTAGTTCGATATTATTATTTAGGTTTGTTGAAAACTCTTTTGAGCCTGAACCAGAGAATAAACCTCTTAGAGGTTTAGTTGATGTTAGTGCGGAGTGGTGACAACCTGAAAATGGTTCTTGCCGCTTGATATTCTTGGGCCTCAACGATAAGTCTAAATTGGATAAGCTTGACATATTTGATGCACCTTTGATTATCACGGGATGCTCATTGACAATACTCTCATTCTCAACAAGCATATCCGCATGGGCAGTTTGGTACAGATGGCAAAGCTGCTGATAAGCAAAGTGATCAGTATTCTGGCTGTTAGACTGTGGTGTGGCACCCTCAGCAACAGCAGAACCAACTTGCTGGGGCCCTTGAGTAATATGCGATTTCATGCTCTTATCTGTTTCTGGTGCATGAGACTGCTTGATGGGACGAGGTTGTGAACGCTGAGAAAGTGGTTGGACTTCTCCATTAAGTGGAATGTCATTTGCATCAAAAAAGTACAACTCTTCCAACTGGCCTATACGCTCTGAATCAGCAGACATGTTTGCTCGCTTTACAATCAAGCCAGTTAAAGTTCATATATATATATAAAAGTTATAAAAAGATTTATTTTGTGTTCATTAAAATCAGAGAGCGCAAAAAGACAACAACACTAGTTGTTTTTCTTATTCAACTTCTCTTCTGTACCGTAAATTCTATCGTCCTTAACATCAGCTTCAACCACTTTCTTGATCTCCTCCATCTTGGAAATTTGAACTTCCCAAGTCATTTTATCTTGCTTTTTAGATTTATCAAACAGTTCAGCATCTGGTTCTCTATAACTCTTACCGATTCTGTCCCATAGCGTGGTGAACTGTCCGTAGTTGTAGTTGAAATACAAATGGTGGATTGTGTGACAAGCTGCACCGTTGATAACTGGGTCTCTAGACAGGTACTCACCATCATGGATCATCACAGTCCAGAAGTTAACAAAAGTGAATAAGATGAGGTAGTTGAGCTTGTGCAGTGGGAACAAAAATGGATATATGTGGTATGGGAGTGATTGTGCGTAACCATCGAATGGGTGGAACGCATGTGAAGCATAAGGAGTTGTGACTAACCATTTGTGGTGAGGTTTGTGGAACCACTTGTACAGTTTTGGCCAGTGCAGAGCTCTATGGATCAAGTAGATACCAAAGTCAGTGAACATGATAAACGCAGGGTACTGGTACAAGAGCGCAGCCCAGCCCCCAGTTTGCTCAGACACTTCCCAGTACAATTTGGAATAACCTCTCAATTCCAGGAGAAACCATGGAATAGTGAACAAAACCATGACTGGGATAGCCGTGGTTGCCTGCTTAATCTCCAGGGACATTTGGTTCTTTAAGTATCTTGGGTGGTTGAAGATTTGCTTATCAAAAACGTACATATAACTCAGGGAAGCAACTCCCAGATACAAAAGCTCACCAAATATTGTCATTATGACGAATAAGGAGATGATTTGTCTTATTATGTTGAATCTAGGCAGCAGTGACGCGGTGGTGTAAACCGAGGTTGGGAAAAAAGTTGGCAAATATCCGTAAACATCGGTGGAGTGCAGCGCGTTTGGTATGGAGGTTTGGTATGATGATAGGTGATTTGATAATGATTGTAAGTTTGCAGTTGAGTTTATTGATTTTGAAATATAGGATGGGATTTTCTCAGATAGCGAAGCTGGAAAACATGACGAGTACACGTAGTCCAGCACGTAGGAGTCAGCAAATTCCAAAACTAAATCCATCTTGTACCAGTTTTGGTGTGTTTTTGTTGTTGTTTTTATCTGAAAAATATTTTTTTGTGAATTTATACGTATTTTCTTAAACGAGAAAGTTGTTTTATACGACATTTTTTTTTTCTCATTACACGAAAAATGAAATTTATCGAATGATTATGAAATTGTCTTACGAGCAGAGGGAATTGTTGGTGCGAAGTGGTGTGGTGGTGGCGGTGGTACATGATTGATTTACCAAAGAATGCTCGAATCAAGCTGGAATAAGAATTGCTATACGAAAGCGCGCGTAGTGAGGTGATTTCTGGGGTCACATGGGGCGTCACGTGGATATGTCCAGTAGATGTAGTTTGCTGAGGCGCGGGCTGCGGCGCGGGCTGCGACACCAGCAACGCCAGCGGGCGCACCGAGCCTGTCGCTCAGTTTGGCCTGGGGTAAATGACACGTGACCCGACACGTGAAGGTCACGTGCTATTCTGCGTCGTCGGCCCTGAGCCACTGGAGAGCCAGCGGATGCAGGGAGTTGGTCGTGGGGACAAGCAGCTGGTGTTCGCGGTGAACAACCTCGGACCCGGTGAACGCGATGTCGCCAGCCGGAAACACGCCGGCGATGGCGCCCTTTTTGATGTGGACAATGTGGGTGGCCCAGTCGCCCAGACCGTCAAAGATGTGTGTGGCGTAGAACACGCAGCAGTCGCGCTCAGCGCACTCGCGCTTGAGGAATTCCAGCAGCTTGTCGCGCACCAGCACGTCCAGGTCGACGGTGACCTCGTCGAGCAGCAGCAGTTTCCACGGCTTCAAGAGCCCCATGCACAGCTGGACGCGTCGTCTCTGGCCGTCGCTCACCTCGTTCATGTGCCAGTCGAGGTCGATCTCCAGCACCCGCAGCAGCTCGTCCCGTCTCGCGTGGTAGTACTCGCCCCCAATCGACTCGATTAGCACAGACACCTTGATGTCGCGTCTCACAATCGGGTTACTGGCCCACTCGGTCCCCAGGTACGTCGTGCTGCTGGCGGTGCTCTTTCTGAACGGGTCCTCGCCGTCCACCAGCACTGCACCGGACGTGCACAGCGTCCGCCCCGCCAGCAGCTTCAGCAGAGTCGACTTCCCGGCTCCATTGCACCCCACCAGCAGCACCCGCGAGTTCCACGCAAACTCCAGGTCCACGTCCCGCAGCCCCACAGCGCTCCCAGGGTACTTGTAGCACAGATTGCTCACTTTCACAGCAACAGTAGTCATTCTATGTGTTGTTGCACAAATTAAAGTGAAATATAAATATTGAATAATAAGCAGATGAGACACCTCCCCAGCTGGATATTGCAAATCTGCTCTACCGTGATTGTCACTCCAGATTCACCGATAGTTTGGGTAGTCTAACAGGGCATTGGTGACAACCTCATTTCATAGTCTGAGCTGTCCAGGTCGATTGGATTTTGAGTTTGAATACCTAGATCTCCTCTATCTAAGCTTGCTCTATCAACTGCTTTGCTAAACCACACAAAAAGCACACAGGAACAGGAACAGCACAAAACAGGTGCTGTAATTGGCAGTAGTGATTAGTGCCAGTATTGAATAAATAGCTAACGTTCACCTCTAGACTACATGTTCCATTGGAAACTCATCCTACTAAGTCCCCGATTACTTTACTAGAGAGAAAATAGGTACTGATTATAGTGAACCAGTGTAAAGAAATACTAGTTGTGATCTGTAGCAGCACTAATTGAGTTTAATATAATTGATAATACTCTAACCTGCTAATGATATCCCAGTATTTGTTGAGTAGATATTGAGATCACTTACATCAACAAACAACAGATATCTTAACAAGCAAAGGAGAGATATAAGACAGCTAACCCCATTACTCATCAGTTCTCGTGGTAAAAGCATAGGTTGTATAGATATTATAATAGGAGTATAAGGATAGTCAATGATAGTGTAATAATAATCTAGGACAGATAGTAGTATATGGAAGTATAGCGTAAGTTTCACTACGTGAATATCAAGAGTTAGAGATGTTACCAGGTGTGATGTCGTACTTCATTCTTGAATAAAAGTTGAGTATCTGGATGTGCTGTAGCCTAATGTTTATATAAGGAGTACTGCGATGCATTGAGATGTGCAGAATGCAGGCTCGTAGTTTGGTGTTTATATAAGAAGACATGTTAACAGGTGCAAGGAGCTTAGTTTGGCAGACTCGAATATTAGACGTGCTAACAAGTGTGTAGTACTTTATGCTTAGAAAGAATAGATTGGGTAGTTGAATGTGCTTACAGGTGCAAGATAGTAATTAGTGTTCTTAATTGACTTGTTAGATATGCTTACAGATGGGAAGTAGCAGCTTACTGTACTTATAGATAGTAATTGACTAGCTAGAAGTGCTAATAGGTGCAAACTAGTAGCTCACTGTTTATATCAAGATAGTACTGCAGACTAAGCTTGATGTCATAGTAAGTGGTTAAACATGCTAACAGGTGCTAGGGTGTTGTGTAGCTTAATGCTAGAGCTTTGCCATCTTACACCAGCTCGAATCTGTAAATATAATAGTTGCTAGTGGTCAAACCCTCTCTTGTATACAGCTAGTATCAGTTTCTTAGAGTTTCATTGCAGTGCATTCTGAGCCATGTAGCAAGGCAGCACAGCTCGTTGTACGTATCTGAGTAGTTGCCAGGCTACCGCGCTACGCAGTTTCACAAAAGTGCACAAAATAAAATAAACAAACCATAAATAATACCAAACAACAAATAAACAACAAAGCGCAATGAGCCTGCAGGATGATGTGTTCAAGGAGGTTGTGATGGACGAGGACGAGGAGGACGAGGAGGACGAGGAGAAGCCTGTGGAGCGCGGGGAGGAGGAAGAAGAGGACGACGAGGGGGAGGAGGAAGAAGATGAGGACGAGGAAGCTGAGAATGACGAAGGGGACGAGGAGGAGGACGAGGAGGACGTGGAGATGGATGAGGATGCTGGTGGTGCTGCCGGTGACACCGGAGGGCCGGCGAAAGGGCTGGGGGCGGGCGACAGCGACGAGAAGAAGACGGTGATAGAGAAATTCCACCAGCAGCAGCTGCTGAAGGCGCGGCTGGCCACAGGGTACACTGCGAACCCGACGACGGCGATCCCGCACTCGTGTGGGATCAACGCGCTGTGCCTGCCCGCAAGCTCCAAGTGGCTGTTCACCGGGGGCGAGGACGGGTTCATCAGAAAGTACGACTTCTTCCAGTCGGTGGACGGCAACTCGCAGCTGACGAGCGCGCAGCGGCACAACCTGGTGGACAGCGTGTCGAATGCGGGCGTGCTGCTGGGCTACTGGGCCAACGAGTGCCCCGTCAAGAAGAGCAGCCTGAGCCTCGACGCCAAAATAGAGACCTACGAGCCCCAGCTGTCCCCCGTGTACTCGCTGGCCGTGCAGGCGCAGTCCCTGTGGCTGCTCAGCGGTCTCAACAACGGCGGCGTCAACCTCCAGAACATAAGGTACAACGAGGGCACCATCTTCAACCACTTTAAATACCACAAATCCACGGTTTCCGTGCTGAAGCTCAACCACGCAGAAGACAAGTACCTGTCTGGCTCATGGGACCAGCAGATCAACTGCGTCGACCTCAACACGGGCAAGCTGGCGCACTCGTTTGACGGCTCCACGGGGCAGATCACTGCAATTGAGTACCGGCCAGCAGACTGCGCCGAGTTCAGCTACCCTGCCGTCAAGGACGACGACCTGGACTCGCTGTTTGGCGACGACGACGCCAACACCAGCGTCAACAACGGCGCGGCGGGCAGCAGCAGCGCTGGCAGCACCTCAGACACCATTTTCATGTCCAGTTCCATTGACGGAGCTGTTAATATCTGGGACGACAGAATGGCTGCGGCCGCAATGAAGCTGAAAGTGCCCGTGCAGACCCCGCCGTGGTGTGTCAGCGCGTGCTGGTCCGTAGACGGCGACTCTGTGTTTGTGGGCAGAAGAAACAGCACTGTTGATGAGATTTCCATCAGAAAACCGTTCAACTCCAATAACGAAACGGTCCAGGCCAACGTCCTCAAGTTCCCACAGGTGTCGGGTGCCGTCACGGTGGTGCGGCCGCTTCCTAACGGCCAGCATCTGCTGTGTGCGTCCCACGACAACATCAGAATCTACGACCTGAAATGCGATAAAAAGAAAACACCGTTTTTAATTGTCCCTGGGCACCATGGGGGCGTTGTCTCAGAGTGCCTGTTCGATCCTACCTACAGGTACATGATTTCTGCCTCTGGTAACAGAGGATGGCAAGGAAACTCGACCGATTTGGTGTTCATGTATGAAATGGAGCTAATGGTTTAGGAGGTAGTGAGCCACGACGGCCAGCACGCCTATGGTGAGCGTGGTGCGGAGCACGTGGCTGTGCCTTTTAGGCGGGTGCAATAGCTCGTTCAGCTGCAGCTCGACAACCCCAGGCTTATAGGACGTCTTGAGCATGCTGAACCTGTTGAGATTTTTGAAGCTCCTGAGTCTTTTAGCCGGGTGAGACTTCATTAGCTTAACAGCCAGCTCAACAGGAGGCAGCTGGTCACGGGTCTGGACAATGTTCGACAGCAGATTGTGGACAAAGTCCTGCTTTGTGAGGAAGGAATTTTCATCAATTTCAGACAGTTTAATGATTATTTCAGTCTTGGAGTCTAAAACCACCAGAACGTATAGATAAATGACAACTGTGAAGTCGTTGAGTTGTATTATCTTATTGAAGACTGGGATCAGCTTGTCAAACTTGTTGTTTCGGCTGCTCTGCTTCATCTCATGAGAGAATATTGTAATGATTGAGCTTATGGAGTAGAACGGCTGGATCTTTAGCAGTTCTATCTTCCTAACAAACTTTCTATCCACTTTGTACAGCAGCTCTGGGATCAACTTGAGAATATCAATCGTTGGGTTGAGGTTAACCATCATAAAGTCTCTTAAATAGCACAGTGAGAAATTGTGGATTACTTGGAACTGCTTCTCCTCGTGCAATTTGTCAGTAAACTTCATCAGTACCATCACCACATCGTGGTAGCCCTGGTAGTAGCAAAGCTGAGGGTTCAAGCGTAAAACCCAGCAAATCAAACGGTTCAGTTTGTCCTTTTCAGAAGTTGTTAAATCTGTTCTTTTAACGTCAATTTCCACCTGTTTTTCATCTTTATGTTTCCGCAATTCCGCAAAGTTTGTAAAGTTTGCAAATTGGCAAATTTCTGGAATTTCATCAATCGCAAATTTCATTATTGCAATTCTCAGTTTCTTAAACTTTTTTATTTATTTTTCAACTTTTATTATATTTTACAATGCACAATAGCCAGTTTACTGACCGAAAGTACATAAATGGGGGGCGCAACTCGTCAGTGTTTAGCGCCAGGGACACAGAAACCGGCGAGTTAGTTGCACTGAAAGTCATTTCCAGAGATTTCGACAAGTTACCGCAAATCTCGCAATTTGAACTGGAAATTCTGAATAAAGTTAGAGGCAAATGCGAGAATTTGATCTCAATTATTGGAAGCTACACCTATGACATTGATGAAGTGGTCTTTGTGCTGCCACTACTACCCCTGACGCTTACCAGCTATTTACAGGCCAACAGCACAAAGATATCAAGAGGGTTCAATCCATATTTGCTGGAAAACAGTGAAAAGAGCACCACAAAATACAGTAATGACATAGAGCTAACCACATTAGTAACAATACTACGAGGAATTGTCAATGGAGTGAAGTTTCTGCACGACTTGGATATCATCCACAGGGACCTCAAGCCCGAGAATATCCTGTTCAGAGACTCGCAAACTGTTTGCCCAGTCATAGCTGATTTTGGCGTGAGTTACCAGTACCCGAACAACCACGGCAGAGAGCCACCATCCCGCAAAATATGCGATACCTTCACTTCCATCTTCAAGCCCCCAGAGGTGATATTCAGGATAGAGAAGTACTCTTTTCCAGCAGATATCTGGAGCCTGGGAATGGTGATGACCATGATGTTCAGCGACGACTGCAAGCCCATCATTGACAACTCACAGGACTACTCGGAGCTGGTCGTTGTCAGCAAGATCTTTGAGGTGTTTGGGACTCCCAGCGGCGACCTGCCGTACTACCAGGACTCGTCCACTTTCAAGACGCTGAATCTGCACCAGACTAAGGGCTTGCCAGTGCAGGATATAATCCCAAGGGGGGACCCTTTGGTTTGCAAAATCTTTAGTGGGTGCATGCGGTTCGACCCTGAGCAGCGCCTGTCGGCTGCCCAGATCCTGCAATTGCTTTCCGCCCAGCCACCTGCTGGCTCATAGTTCACCTGCTGGTCTCATTCCCTTCTGAACAAAGCCTGCTAGCTGTCTATGGCCGGTCTCAGCATACTACACAATCAGCTTGCATAGGCTACTAGCCGTTACTAGTCCCTATGGGCTCCTGCTGGCTCCTGGCTTCTACTGGCTCCTGGCTTCTACTGGCTCCTACTGGCTCTTAATACCCCTACTGGCTCCTACTGGCTCCTACTGGCTCCTACTGGCTCCTACCGGTTCAATAATAATAATATAATACACAATTAGCTTGTACAGTTGGCTACGCTGCATAGTTGGGCATAGTTGGGCATGGTTGGGCATGGTTGGCTACGCTGCATAATACATCACGCAGCCTCCCTCTCCAGCTCCATAAACTTCACAAGCTCGTTCGCCCTCTTGAGCTCCTCCTCCTTAACTATCAATTCCCGCTTCAGTTTATAAATAATCTCGTCCTTCTCGTCCTCCAAATAGTACCCATTCTTGTAGTACGTCAGCCCACCGTCAACCTTATACTGTGGTGGGGTCTCGGTGTTGATGGTGGACATCTCACTGTACTCAGAATCGGACTCGTTGCACTCTGCTGCATGCTCGTTCTTAATCATCTGCAGTCTGCTGGTCTTGTTCTCCTGAGCCGCCAGCTTGATCCCATTTCTTATCTTAGGCGTGGAAATCTCGCTCTCCACCTGCAGGTGCTTGTTCAGGGGTCTGTTGGGTGAGTTCTCGTCTGTGAAGTGTCTTTTGTTCATGCTCTGTATGTTAAGTGAAGGCGTCAAAGGGGTCGTTGGAGCCCGCTTCTTGTCGTTCAAAAGCACATTCTCCGCGCTCCAGTTGCTCTCTTTCAGTGGGGTCGCTGACATCTCGCTCCTCTGCTCGCTTTCCGCTATACCGCTGCTATTTCTCCTTTGTTTACATCTCACCGCTTTGTTTACTTTTTGTGCTTTCCGCATTATTGGTTTATTACTAAGCTATCACTAATAATACGCATCTGACTCAGCCATTACGTCACACCTTGATCGGGTAAAATGCCCTCTTGACCCATCCTTTCGTGTTGCCCTCGAGCAGCTCGTTGTACACCTCCTGCTTCACCACCAGCTTGTCGATATCCACACCGTGCTTCTCGAGGTTGATGGAGTTCTCGTGCTCGCAGATCTCCTGCGTCAGACGGTCTCTTCTCTTCACCAGTAGCCTTCTAACTGTTTCTTCTCTGAATGGTATCAACGAGAGCCCGGCAATAACGAAAATCAGCCCACTGAATATCTGTGCGTACTCGAAGGGGTTTCGTTTCGAGTAGTCGCGCAGGTTTAGTGCCATCACCTCCGAGAAAACTGTGAAAAGGCCAATCTGCGAGTTCAAAATTGACCATGCAGACCCAAACTGCTCGGGGGTGAAACTGTCTGCTATAAGAACCGAGTTCATCACGTTACCGACACCTAGCACACTTCCCAGCATCAGCGCACAGAATATCAGTGATAAAAATGTCCGCGCATTCATCCAAAACCCAAATACCAAGATAACCAGGATGAATTCAAGTGTGATTGTAAAGTTGACTCGGCCAGTATACTTGTCACTTATTTGACCCATTGCAGGACGGCCAATGGTCTGCGCACTGTTCAACAGCGCTGTTAAGATAGTTGCCTCGTGCACCGATAACCCAATTGACGTCGCATACGTGGAGAAGGAAAACAGCAGAATTGAGTATCCTAGAATTGCAAAATCAACCCAAATAATCAAATACCAAAACCGCTTAGCCGTCAGTACTTGCTTATTGAACATCAATTTAATGTTTTGTTTCAAATTCTTCCAACTGATTTCCTCACGAACCTCTGGCTTTCTTGTTCTTAGAAAGAAAATCGATGTCGATAGTGTGACAAACGTGACTATTGCAACCATTCTCAGCGCCCATTTCTGATCCCCATACTTCTGTATCATGGTGGAGATCGCAAGTGTATACAGGACACCTCCGCACCCAGTACCACTCATACAAATTCCAACAGCCAATGCTCGTTTCTTTAAAAACCATTGGGGAATGATTGAGTTTGCGGGCACAAATAAAAACGAGTAACTAACTCCCAGCATTACCCCCTGACAAAGAAACAGCTGCCACAGCTGTGTGGCAAACGACTGTAAAACATATGACACACAATGGAAAACCATTGCAATCGTCATTGTCAGTCTAAACCCAATCATCTTCACTGCAATCAATGATATTGATGCAAACAGTTGCGCATTGCATATAATTAGCCCAGCATTCCATGCAAACTTTGTTGCATTCCCACCCGGGAATACATCGTTATTTAGATAGTACTGTAATAGAACTCCGTACCCAGAATTTGGTCCCCAAACACTCAATTGAATCATAAAAACGCAAATGCAACACACCCAGCCATAACCACCATCCGGGGGTAAGTCAATCGCACCCGTCGATCTATTGGTATAAACTTTGGCAATGGTTTCCGATCTCTTAAGTTCCGATTCTCCTACCCGACTTTCCAAATCTTCATCCTCGTCTTCATCTTCGTCATCTCCAACTGCATATTCATTGTACAGAGTTTTGCCATGTGTTCCAGTGGCAGACCCCTGGGACCCAATGTTGGCTTGTCTCATTAGCAAGACATCTCCAATATCTAGCTGTCTTTCTAATTTCTTATTAAGATCTTTCTCTTCAGCCTTCTCTTCCAGCGCCGTCTGCTTATTATCCTCCATGATCTGACTTCTGATGGAGTACGTTCTTCGAACTGTTGATGTCGAGTTTCTCCGAAGGGAATTCTGTGTGGCATTCGAATATCTTCTCACTCCTGTACTGTTGTTGATGTTGGGTAGTTCAACTATATGTCCCGAATTTAAAGGTTTGGGCGACAATCCATGCTCCAGTGAGTCACCATTCGAGTCCAGAGAGCTCATACTTGACTCTGCACTGGAATTAGAGTCTCTTCTTCTCATTTTTAATCTCTCATTTAACTAAACAACCTTAAAATGACTAACTCCAAAATAAATTTGACTTTCTCCATAATATAGTGATAAAAAAATTAATATTTTTTATTATTTTCCCCCAGTTTAGGCAACCGCGCGTCCCATCACCCACTGATAAAACCGTTATTGCCCACTGATAAAACTGTTTTTGAAAAAAAAAAAATTAATAATCAGCCTCACCATGTAAAAGCCTCACGCGCTGCATGAAAATTCTTGACAGCAGATTTAGGCTAGTAAGTTGCCGAGCATTCTAATTTCAACGTCTTCATCATGGCCAAGATCATTAATGAACCCCTTAAGCAATGAATTAAATTCCTGAAATACCTCCATCAAATTCTTGTAAATGATTTGGAATCTTTGCAAGGGGAAAACGCCTGAAGTTGTAAACTGATCTTGGATAATAGAGTAAAACTCCTGGTTCATCATTAAAAATTTGAAACAGTTGTTAATCAAGGAATTCATCTGATTGATCAGATATTTGTTGGATACTTTGCCCTTACTTGTTCCGTTGATTAGTTTGTGGTTTATGATTTTGTTCAAAAATTCCCTGTGAATTGATTGCAGCTCGTCAATGGAATTCTCAAATAACTCATGTTCGCATCTTGTGAATGTCTCGTCAATTTCATTGATCTTGTTCAAGTAGTCTTTATTTGGCTTTAGTATGCTTTTGATAACCTTGAAATCATTACCAATCTTGTCGATTTTTATTCCATTAATATCACTGTTATCACTTGAACTGGTGATCCCACTGAAAAACTCGTTGTAGTTCTTTTCGATTATATTGATGAATATATAATTCTCAATCTTTTTGATGAACTTATTCATAAAATCTTTTATAAGTCTTATTTTCTGTAGCTTATTACTAGCCAGCTCATCATACTTCTTCAACTGTTTCTGTACAATCCATTGACTTTCAAATAATCTATCAATTCTTTTTAGTTTCCATAAATAGTTGAAAATCTTGAGATAGTTCTTCTTTATCTGGTGATGCTCATCATCAAGAATCAAATCCAATGGCTCTGGAATGTTATACTCAAGTGTAAAAACATCCCATCCAATATTACTATAATTCACCTCTAGCAACGTTGCATCCAAATTATTCAGTAAGCTTTTCTCTGTATAACGAACAGTTGAGTTTTCAATACCATTAGAAAGCATATTAGTTAATTGATACCCATTCAGCTGTGTGGAAGGCTCGCTCAATGCTTCTGTTCCAAAATCAATTAAACTGTTTATAAAATCACCCTGTGACATTAACATGAACCTTTTTAAACAGTTGATCACACTCAAGATGTCAAATTTCTTGCAAATTGTGTAGTTGAAGTAGTTTAAAATCTCATTGTATTGATTAAGAATAATCTTGTCAACCTCAAATCCACTTTGGAATAGGTTATTATCTAGCTTTTGGAACTTCTGAGAATATTTATTTGAAAAATTCAACAACCATTTGAACTCTTGTGATTTCTTCAAAAAAAGAAGCATCTTTCCAATCAAGTATATTTTTTCACTGATTTCGGCTGATATGAATTTCGGCACATTGTTTGGTAGCCATTCTATACTTTCATTTTTACTTCTTATGAAAAATTCTTCGTCGTTGTTTAACTCTCCTTCAATCAACCAGTTAACAAGCTTTTTAGCAAATGGCTCAACAATGTAATTGAACATATCAATCGAAATGTCTCTTATAACACTATCACCATTACATTGGAAATTATATATCCCAAATAATATGTCGTGTGACAATTTATTAAGTTTGATTTGGTTGATGGAGTATTTTAGGAACCTCAATTTAATCAAATAATCCAAAATCCTTGCATAGATTAAGTGTAATGTCAATTCAGTGTTTATAGACAATGAGTTGACAAATCTAACATAGTTATTTAGCTCGTCATTGATAAAACTTAACATTGCCATTTTGGTTGGGGATTTAACTTTCTTCAGGTTTTCAGTTTGAACTTTCAAGTCTGTATAGATCAAACCAGCTTCTAAAATTAGGTGGAGAAGTCCACATTCTCCATTGCTAACAGCTTCCGTTATACCGATTTCAATTTTTTCTTGTTCTTTATCAATAATAATTGGAAATAAGTTTGATGTCGAACCAATTAAGGTATAGCAAATATACTTTAAGATTTCTTCTTCTTTCAGATGATTCTCAAAATAAGGAATGCTGAGTTCCTGTAAAGTATAGTTCCTTGAGTCATTCCTGAGGTTGTTTTGATACATGGTTGAGTAGATGGATCTTCTATCTGATTGTCTATCAAAGTTAATATTTTCAAAAGAATCCGCGCCCATTCCAAATACCGCACTTCTAGTGTCCTCTGGTATAACAAAGTTATTGCTCTCAGTTCTCTCATGATGATTGCCAATATTTCTCCCTCCATTAAGTGTTTCATTCAAAAAGATCAACAAATCTCCTAATTGCTGCCCGCTCATGTATCTAAGCATCACTGCAACCACTGATTTATAAGACTCGGCTACTTCAGCATCTCTTAATGTCTCAAACCACGCGGAAGTTTGCTGTACAATCTCATTAGCTGTATTGCCAAATTCTATACTATTAATTGGTGAACCCTGAAACCCATTCAGCTCTTCAAGAACAACTCTTTTAAAGTCAGTTCCAAGTTCGTGGGGCACCACCAAATCAACTAGTTTGCTCAGATACAAGCGCACAATCCTTGATCCGTCTACCGCCATCGTTGGTCGCGTTGTTTTGAATTTGTATACAAACAATAAGAAAACTTAAAAAGTAAACAAAAAAAAAAAAATGTAAGCGTTTATGTAATTAAATCATCATTTATTATCTATTATTTATTATTCGGTACTGGTGTTTGAGCCTGATAAGTGACTACTCCTTGACTGTTAGTAGTTCAAAGAGATTATGCTGACAATTCCATTTCTCTTGTGAAAAAATCATTGTTGATTCGAGCGTAGCCCAGACTTGACATTTTCTCACTGTACTTTCTCATATGATAAAACTGCAATAATGCCCTTAGCGCCACTTCTTGTCCATAAGCGTCACTCAATTCACCTTCCAAGTCTCTCCCGGATAACCAGTTATCGCGTAGTTTCAAGGATAAATGGATATAAACCAGTGAAACTAGTTCCATATTGTTTGACTTCCACTTCTTCCCGTTGAATAAAGCAATATCTTTCACAATCTTCAGCATCGGTTTCCATAAATCCAGGTTGTAAACCTGTAGCAAGGTCTTAAAAATGCATGTAGCTGGATCTTTCTCAGAAAGTGACAAAATTCTCTGAGTTTTCCCATTGCAAACCATCGAAGTTATCGCTAGTAGCGAGGTCATGGTAAAGCAAAAATCGGTATCCACTCTATTGCGTTCTAATTGATTTCCTGAGGATCTTTGGAAAAATGACATTTTATTATTTTTCAATTGTTGATTCGTTATTTTATCAATGAACACTTGCTGGACTGCTTGAAAATAATGTATGACAATACCAAAAAAATTAGAGTCATATAGTAACGTGCTTAAATGCTCAAATTTCAAAACATGGTTGATCTTGAACCATTTCAATAATGATAAAATGATGTGCGACGAGTACTTGATCAAATGTTCTTTAACTGTCAGTAATTCCACTTTCTGTAATAGTTCTGGTGTGGCAACATCTGATTTGAATAGGTCTTGTGACAGTGTGTTGTAGCTGACCATTATCTGCAATAGAACATGGATCAGTGAGTTGAAATTCTCAATACAATCATTGTATGTTTCTTCTATTATCAACAGTGAGTAGATCTCATTAATATAGTCGTATTCCAAGTCTTCGGAGTAATCAAAATCATCTTTTATGTTGAGTTGGAAAACATTTGAGAATCCTCTTTCTTGCTTCATGAATAGGTCTCTTTCAAACCATAATTGCTTCAAGCTTAGTTTATCTTGAATTCTCGAAGATATGATATCTGTTGCCTCTTTGATGCTTGTTGGTACCTCAAGGTTTTCTTCTGAAGTTGGAAACAGAAGCGGGTACTTTTGATTCGTTTGAAAATTCTTCTTTGATTTATTATTTCTATTGGAAAGTGGGTTATTTGAAGGAGTTGCCAGGTCTATTTGTGGTGGTGGAAGTGATTCATTCAACTTTGAGTTATTTACTGATCTTGGAACGTTGATAAACTGTGATAAAGATGAAGAATTGTCAAAATTTGAAGGTAGTTTAGAAGGTGGTGGGATAAAACACGGAAATCTTGATATTAGTTCCTGTCTGAAAACAAAGTAATCGATTGGTGAGCACATTAGCAAGTTTGGATTTGTCTGCTTAATTATGCCATATTTCAGATTGAGAAATGTTTTGCACTTATTTCTCTTGGCCAAATCACCAAATAAGAGTAGATTCAGTTTGGACAGAATGGTGATTGAGTTTCTGATCCTCATTGATGGCTTCCCATTGAACCTGAATTCTTCAATGGACTTTATTATGAACTGGTGGATTTTGCTTGTTCTCAGCTCTAGAATGTATTTTGTTATATTGGAGCTCTTGTCGATATAAATCAGGCAGTTCAGCTGAAAATAGAGAATTGTGTTGATATAAAAGAACAGTTCGTTGACTTCTCTCAGGTTGGTTGTGGAGGTGGCTGCTGTGCTGGACAGCTCTTTGAAGCAGGAACAAACTAGTGGCAGTGAGCTCAAATTAATGAGTTTTAGATTGTTTGATAAGATCAAGTTGAAATGTTCCTCAATCGAATAGAATTCCTCAAAACAGCCCAGGCACAAAAAGCACATCATTTGCAGTGTTTCTTTCAAGTTAGTGCTGGTTGATAGGTTCACCAGCAGGTTGGTCATCAAGTCGTTCTGTTTCTCGTCGCCCAGTGCAATGAATATCTCACTGTTGTACTTGAAATAGCAGTTTTTGAACTCCACCAGTCTGTCCAGTTCCAAACTGGTGAACCAGCCATCCAGTTCGCGCAGAATATCAAAATTATCACTGAACTGCCAGTCAATCTGGGGCTTGGGCACTTTGAGCTGGTTGCCCGGGCCGTGCTGGTGGTCATACAGAAACTGGTTGGCTCTCTCATTCAGTGAGTTCTGAAACGCTTCGTCTACTGCCAAATTGTTATCGTCTGGCGCCCTGTTATGCGCCTGCTGCAGCTCCTGGTCTCTCTTCGGGGAGGACTGCTGCTTCAGATGCTCCACCTCATCCACTTCGTCAACCTCCATGCTGTTCAGCTCGTCCTGCTCTCTCTGCTGCTCCAGCTCCAGCTCTTTCGCCAGCCCCTCCATCAGATGGCTGTTCTCTATGCTGAGCGTGTTGAAAGTCTCTGCCAGCTCATTTTCCATCTCCTTCAAGGGCCTTTTGCCTGTCTGCTTGTTTGTTTATTATTTAGAAATTGTGTTTTTCTGAAAAGAACGAATATTTTGTCGCTTTACAAACCACCACATTCATTCTTGGGCTTCAAATGAGCGAGCTGAAGGCTGCCGACGCCCTGGCCAAACTGCAGACGACGATAGGATTGAAGTGAGTATGCGCGACCGGTTTTAAACCGGGTTTAAACGAGCAGCCGCTAACCAGAAAAGAGTTAAGCTTGTCAACTCCATCGACCAGAAAATCTCTGGAACTATCTACAGCTATAACGCCACGCCCTCGCTGCTTGTAGTGGCCACAGACAATGGTGTGAACGGCAAGAGCCTGAACTACAAGTTCATCAAGCCAGAGAACATCAAGTCGCTGGAGATTACGGGCCCAGCCGATGAGAGCTCAGTAGCCAAAGTGGGTAAAGTTGATGTGACGCAGTTGGACCGCGTGGTCAAGAAGAACAAGGACAGCTACCAGGTGTATAAGCAGCTCAAGAACGAAAGCGTGTCAAGAGAGGGACAGCTGATCTTCAACACGGTTTACAAGACAATGCCTCAGGTCAGATGGGATAAGCTCAATATTGTTGTTATGAATGAAGTTGTCATTTTGCCGCCTTACACTGTTGCGAGTGTGAAGCTGCTGCACGATGGCAATGCACAGGATGAAGATAGCGATGCGTTGATCCTGGTGAAGAAGATTGTCGATGGGGTATGGCTGAAGATGGAGGGTGAAAGAAAGGGAGGATGAAGAGCTTCTTACGGCGTGAGACGGTACCTGATTTCCACTGACTCGCATACCGTTGACCCTTTGAGCAGCGGGAACCCCCAAAACCCGTCGAACTCCTCCCATTTGCAGCGGAATAAATGAGTATTACTGTGACTCGTAGCACCATGGCTGTGCAGCGCCGCCTCAAGTATCCCGTTGAACCATGTGTAGCTCTGGGAGACCCCTTTTAAGCTGGTTATGTCAAAGCTGAGGCGGACATCAAGCGGCACTGAGTGCTCTGACTTAAACTCAATCAAGTGCTCATTGAAATTGTTAAAGTTTGGGTAGCTAATCTGTTCATATTTGAGTGCTGGGCAAGCCTGTTTGGAGGAACGCTGATAGTGTGCAATCCAAATCTTTACTTTGTCAAAGTTCCTGTATACAAAAGGTGCCGGTTCAACGATTTTAATTGACTCAATTCTTACTCTGGCATCGTTCTTTGGGTATTCCATCCTGCTGTTCAAATAAAACTCCATATAGCGTAGGTACCTTTTTTGCGACTTTATTGAGACTCCCTCTCCAAATACCTGCGGCAAGGATATTCTGGAACTGGTGAAAATGTTCATTGAATCAGCTCGACTCAACCTAAACTTCTTCATCAAGTAGCACACACATAAACTACCCGATCTTCCCTTGCCAGCGTTGCAGTGGACAACTGCCGTTTTCCCTGGGTGCTCGAGGTAGTTGTAGAGCGTTGTAAGCGCATCTAGTAGCAGAGCAAACTCTGGGGCTTCGTGGTCAACCCAAGCGCCATAATAATGAATTATATTGGTGCTTCCCACATAACTGGCATAATCACAGTCTTTTTCACCCGTGTGCTTCAAGTTCCATATTTCCCAGTTGTCTGGGCCGTGCTTGATGTTCATAAAGTTCACAACATCACTGATGCTATTTCTGTAAACCACTTTAACTGAGTTGGTTGGGTATGAGGAAACAATCAAGTTGTTGGCCGTACTTCCCTTCCTGGACACGTACGAAATGTCTATTGGGATTCCAAGTTCCCTCTCTTGTAATGCAGAGGTGGGAAGCGAGGCTATAAGTTTGAAAACGGTCTTCATTAGCAACTCTTCTGTTGTTGTTATTTGACACAAAATGTATTATCCACATTTCTGACTTTCATCTGTACCTTTTCTGCAAAATACCCACAAAGCTGATAGACAGTATTCTACACGCCCACCAACTGGTTAGAATGTGCTTCCCAACTCGGTGTTGGTCCCTGAGTTAACATCAGCAAATCTCCAGTTCCGGCTACCCTCGGAATTGCGCGCACCAACCCCCATTCGATGATTGCAAAGCTGCCGGCACCGCCGTCGCTGCCACAGCCAGTCATCACAACAGCCTACCAGGCACCACCATACTCACCACACAGCACCCAATGCAACGGCAGCAAAAAATTATTAAGCAGAAGGGTGCAAAAGTAACCCGGCCAGCTGAAATGCCAAATTTTCGACGATTTTAAAACTTTTCATATAATTTCAGTAAATTAAGTAAACCAACTAAACAACAATCAAGATGGTTAAGTTAACACAAATTGACGACGAGGCAGAAACCGAATTCCAAGAAGAACAAACCAATACCACAACCTCTTTCGAAACCAAAGAAACCGAAAATGACGAGGATTACGAAGACGTTTCAGAAGAAGAAGACGAAGATGACGATGATGATGATTTTGACGAAAATGAAACTATTTTAGAAAGAATCGCAGCCCTTAAAGACATTGTTCCACCTAAGCAAAGAGCACAGGTTTCCAACTTTGTCAGCGGAACTTACTCTTTCATATACTCATCTGTGTCAAAGGCTGGTAATGCAACCTGGATCCTAACCACAAGTGCTTTGCTATTAGGTGTTCCTCTATCTCTATCGATTCTGGCTGAACAGCAGTTAATAGAATTAGAAAAAGAGTTCAAATTACAACAAGGTGCCAACGATATTCTTGCCACTGGTGATTCTACTGCTGCTGCTGGCTCAACTGCTGCTGCTGATCCAATCACTGCCGCTGCCTAGATTTATAGGTCTTGTATATTTAAATAAAGTGATCTTATGAAGTGCTATCGATGGCTTGCTCCTGGTTCAACTTGCTTTCTTTGGATGTTTGATGCTTAGTGCATAGATATCCAAGTAAGAGGTGATTTCGTAGATGATTTCAATAACGAACATGCCGTAAAATCCAAAACTCAGTCCCAGGCCCATCCAGATGAGTTCTTTGATGGCGTCTGTGTAGCCTAAGAATTTGAGCAACTCGTTGAGTATCAGGATGATAGTTGGTAGAAAGCTTGCTGGAGTCATATATGGGAACGCCTGCTTGGTCAAGTGGGCCAAGATGATTCTGCCAACACTGAAAGCAACACTGGCACCAATCATGAGAACCAATGGAATGCTGTACTTCTCGATGAGGACTGGGTTGACAATGATCAAAGCAAACACTGATAAATAGTAAACGAAAAATGGCAGCAAACCTTTGATTGCATTCAAGTATTCTCTTGTGTTGCTTTGTTGATAGTGTTTACGGACGTTTTTTCTTGCACTGTCAATGTTAAAGTACAATCCTAACCCACCGAAAATGATATAGAAGTCTGTGAAACTCAGTGTGAGGTCTCCAAACTGGAATTGAGTCTTCCAGATTTTACTGCCAAAGACGCCAGTGGCGATGAACAGCCCAACAACCGATAAGATCCCCTCGACTGGGCCCGAGAACTCACTGAGGAATAACTTGTGAGTGTGGTACTCTTCCCAGGTGCTTAGATAGAAGTTTGTGAGTGTCGCAAATTGCGAAATGATCAAGATCCAGGTGTACCCAAACCCTGCGACTGAACTGAAAATGATGACACCTAAAGTTGTGTTCATTGCATCGATACAATGGTCGAAGAGCTCCCCTAATGGACCACTTTGTCCTGTGCGGCGACTGTTGTGTGTTAGTATGCGGTCCAGTTGACAGAGCAAAATCACATTACTCACGCATGAATCCCATCGCAAGCATCAAATGTCTGGTACATAAACAAGCCAAACGCGTAGGTGTAAAACCAGTAGCTTTGGCAGTCGCTATTGAGGAATGGATCAACAATCAAAACCGTGGCTAAATTGACTAAAATGAATGCAAATCCACTTAGCGTGACAACGTTTGGGCTGTACAACTCAGTTAGTATCATCCAGCACTACCTCACACAGGTACATACGCCATCCACATTGGGAAAATGAGCTCAAACTTTGTCCAAAACTTCTTCAGCACATATTTGGTGATAACTGAGCGGTCCTCACTTTGGTACCTACAGGTGTTAGTGGGTTCTCAATGCATCAATTGAGCTCGCCAGTTCTTACTTGTAAAGCTTCAGGTTCTTCAAGCTGTCAGAAGGAATAAAAAATCCCATTTTGGTGCTCTTTTGCTCAATTTAATGCTATGTTTCTAGGAGTTTAGGATTTTTTTTTCATTTTTGTTTTTTTGTACTGAAAAATTATTTGAACTATGCATTACCAACAGAGTTGCTAGTTCTCTACAACTGGGCGTGCTGGGGTGCCCTGGCTAGTCTCGTTAAGCATGAAATTGAACCCATAAACCGATGAAAGTGAACACAGTGTCCGATAGACCTACTTACAGGTGGCGAGCATCTTGGATATGACGCTGAGCAGCTGCTCGTTCTCGCAGGCCGCCGCGACCCGCTCCTTGTCGTTGAGCTGCTTGTTCACCTGGTTTTCGCTCTGGTGGGAACCCTCCTTCAGCAGGATGGTGATGCGGAATCTCGGTGGCAGAGCTCTGTCCAGGCGCACACGGATCCCCAGGCCAATCAGCGTCGCGAGCGAGCAGTGGGTAATAGTGGGCGTGATCCGGATGACAACCTCGCTCATCTTGTGCTGGTCTCTGTGGTCAAACACCTGGATGTCTGGCAGGTTCACGACCGACAGCTGGCCCAGCGTCAGTGGGTGCTCCGGGTCTGAGATAGACGAGATCAGGTCGTAGATCTCCTGTGGGTCGACAGGGTCTGGTGCGTCGTCTGGGTCCTCATCACTGTCAGTCTCGCTGGCCTGCTCTTCTTCTGGTGGGAACAGCGACAACACCTGCACCAAGTTCGCGTGCAAATGGGCCCCGTCCAGCTCGCTTTTCGTTTCAGTCTGCCTTGTAGGCAGTGCGCTGGCATCCACCACCTGCGGGTTCGAGTTGATAACCTCCATTACAACCCTTTTATGCCACTTTGTGAGTTAGTAATTATTTTGGGCTTGATTTTTTTGGGCTTGATTTTTTTCTTTTCCAGGCGCTGATAAAGATAATGACCCGGAAGGAAGAGAAGCCCGTTGTCCTGCTAGCTATAGGCGGAGCTTCGTCCAGTGGGAAGACAGTGAGTACTGGTGTGGCCCATCAGACCGCAGCAGACCCAGCAAACTAACCAAACAGACCCTAGCAAGACTGCTGCATTTCATCATACAGGACTCGGTGCTAGTCCACCAGGACGACTTCTACAAAGTGAGTGAGCCCCTGTGTGCCCTGCCCACATGTACTAACCACCTCAGAACGACAAAGACATCCCCATCGACCCAGCAACCAACGAGCAGAACTGGGACTGCCCTGAGGCTATTGATTTTGTCCAATTCGAGGACGAGTTACGTAATCTCAAAGAGACAGGACAAAGGCTCAAGACAAATTCGAAAACCTACGAGACAAATGATTCCACACTGGACAAATTCAGTATTTCGGAGGAGACAATCAGCTCCATTAGACGAGTGTTCGAAGGCCAGAGGGTTGTGCTGGTGGAGGGGTTCATGCTGTTCCACGACAACCTGTATCTGCTGCCGATGTTTGACAAGAACATATTTCTGAGAGCCAGCTACCAAACGCTCAAGAAAAGAAGAGAGAACCGGAGCTACCTGACCCAAGAAACCGTGTGGGTTGACCCGCCGGGCTACTTCGATAAGCTCGTGTACCCTGCGTACGCGCAGACGCATGGCTACCTGTTTGAGCAGGACAACGTAGAGCTGGAACTCAAGCCGGAGTATTCCAAGAAACTCAATTCCTTTGCCAACAACGAGGGTGTCTTGGTTAGTGATATATTGCAGTGGTGCGTAGGTGTGTTGTGATATACAGTGTATAATGATGATTACAATGGATAGATGTTGGATAGAATCAGTTCTTCTTGGACTTCTTCTTGCTGGACTTCTTGTTCTTCATTCCAGCCATCTCCTCCTCGTAAATGTCCTGCGCACTTTCCTGCTTTCTCTTTGATTTCGTCTTGATAGCAACTGATTTGCCAGACTTGACGGCTGTTTTCAAGTGGTCCTCGTTCATCTCCACATCCTCGTCCTCAATGTTGTATTTGTTCAGATTCAGTGAGTTGATTAGCTCTCTCTGTCTCTCTTGCAACTCGCTAACAGCCTTTTTACCTTCAGAGTCTAATTCGTCTTCGATATCCTGTAAATTCTCTTCGAATTCATCATCTATTTCTTCACCATTCATCTCCTTGATGGTTTCGTCCTCTGCCAGCTTAGGTAACGTGCTCTCAATCGATTCACTTAACACCTCTCTGAAATAAACTGACACTTTTCTGATGATTTTAGAAAACATGGCAATGGTTTGATTGGATTGCAAGTTCAGCTCTTTAGAAATATCGTCAATCTTCTTATGCTGTAATCCAATCGATAGCAAAATCGCATTTTGAACACTGCTTAGTTTAACACCTTCCAGTTTTTGTCCAAAATACAACATTGAGATCATTGGTAATAAATCAACAATAACATGATAATCCAGTAAATTGTTGGCATAGGACTCCAATCTCTTCAAGTCAAATGGTGAAAATATCTCATAAAGTGCGTCCTTTGTTAGCTTCTTGGAAGTTGACTCGCTCTCTAATTTACAGCTTTCAATGATGTTTAAAGCTTGGATGGCTGGAAATTTCTCAAATTCATATGACAATAAGGATAAAAATCTCTTGTGGAAGTCCTTAGTAAACTCTTTCAGCCACTTGTCCTCTCTACCTTCTAATGAACTGATCATGACACAAGTGTGTTCACCGGTCAAGTCGTTGGCAGTTTGACGCAAGTAAACTGGCAAAAATTTATTGTTCTTCCAGAACTTGTGCAACGATGGAGTTAATCCATATGAAACACCTAAATAATGCAAGTAATGTGGTGATTTCTCACTCAGTTTTAGCAATAAAGGTGGTAGTGTTTTTGAGTCCCTCAACTTAACTTCATCTTTCAGTAAGGTGGTGTTTTCCAAATCAGAATCATTCACTCTTTTAACTGAAAAATCTTTTTGGACATTTGATTCAGAAATATCAGTGAATTTTCCTTCAAAGTAATCTTTCAATAGTTCAATGGCTCTTGTACCATATCCCATACTTGAGTAATCAGGGTTAGTGGCAATTCTAACAATTCTGGCACCACTCAAGCTGGCAAATTCTTCATCTTGGAATTGTTGACTGACTAACCATGGAATCAAGTCTCCACCAGCTCTTTGACCACGGCTCAAACTGTTACGCACACTCTCTTTAGAAATTTCACCTTCTAAAGCAATTTGTAAAACACACAGTGGGTCTGGAATTCTTCCCTCTTTAGGATCGATTGGTGGTAATAACACAAATAATTCATGTGCTGGTGCATCACTCATTAGTTGCAAGTCGTTTGGTGAGTTTTTATAATGAGAAGCAACGTATAGAGCCATCATCTTTTGTAAAAAGTTTTCAGAAACTGGATGGTATGAGAATAACGTATCTCTGTTGACCACAAATAAGTTACATTGTGAAGGGTGTGGTGTTCCTCTAGCTGCAAATCTTGGGTTCTTAACTAGTGCAACATCAAGACATAGTAACTTATTCAGCCATTTCTCAACTGGATCTCCTGGTGCATATCTAATTGGTTCATCCAGCTGTAATTCTCTCAAAGTTCTACCAATAACTTCGTTATCGCCTAACGATTTATTATCTCTGGAAATCACTTCAGTGTCATCGCCTCTAGAGTTGGTAACTGATTGTTCACGTAATTGCTGAATCAATTTGAGTGATAATGATCTTCCAGTACCTTCATAACCGTTGATAGTAGAAGCCATGAAAACCAAATAAGGGCCCAATAGTTTCTTAACAACTGGTAATGGGATTGCTGCTGCTTCGTCAATAATAACCAGTTCAGCTTGTCCCAAGACGTGAGAGTCATTTGGGTGAATATATTGAATAGTTTGACGATGGTCTCTTTTGATATCAACTCTAACAATGGCTTTATTGAAAGCAGGGTTGGTTGATTGGATGATATCATAGTCCATGTGCTCTTGGTAACCCAAAGCGTCAAATCCTTTGAAGATGAACTCAAACAGAGTTTTTAAATTCTCTGGTGAAGGTGAAGTAACAAAGATATTCGAGTAACCTTGTGACACTGCTGCAGCCATTGCAATACCTAAAGCTGCAGATTTACCTCTACCTCTTCCAGCAGTTAAAGTGACTGTGGATCTCAAAGTTTTCTCACTGATAGCATCAATGAATGTTAAGATGGCCTGGGCTTGGTTAACGGTTTTAGACAATGCAACCAATGATCCAGCCGGTTTCACATCAGCCAAGGATTCCTTCAAATCCTGAAGTTCTTGCTGTTTAGGAGTTAGCTCGTCATCATCCTTTGGTGCTAAAGCTTTGACGTTTTTACCACCAGATAACGGCAAAACATTTAATTCATCATCCACAACTAAACAGTTTTCACATGATCCCAAAGACAAGATGAATCTTTCGTTGAATCTCGCAACAACATCGTCATGTGCCTCAGTTCTATAACGTGCATGGATATCCATAGTCATTGTATATAATTGTTTTAGTGAAGACATTGATTTTAAAAGCAAAACAACAATACCACCACCTTCAACTGTTTCAATGGTTCTAGCTAGCAAGTTTGGCGTTAAAGCTTCAAAATCTTGTAAAATACACATTCCATAGGTGTTACCTAAAATTTTCTCGGTCTCTTTATAGTAAACGTATCTGATATGTTGATTTGAAATAAAAGCTTCAAATGGATCTTGCTCATTAGCTTCTCTGATTCCTCTTTTCACATCTTTTTTGATCTTGGCTTCTCTTTTCTTTCTATTGGAAGTGAAATCAAGTAGTTTCTTTTTATAAGCCCAAAGAACTGACTTGTTCATCTTCAAGTCTGCACTCATCATCAAATAATGCAGGTTTGGCAATTGATTACGGGCTTTGTCTCCCACAATAACAAAAAACGAACGTTGCTTCTCCTGTACACCATTTCTGATTAGCGCTGGAATACGCGAGTCAATAGCTTTCTTCCCCATCGTTCCAAACTCTCTGTTAATATTGTTTTTGATTTTAGACCGTATAAAAAAATTTTATAAAAAAATTTTAAAATGAAAAAAAAAAAAAAAATTAAAAAAAAAAAAAAAAAAAAAAAAAAAAAAAAAAAAAA